>LR750832.1:7569-48146 GCA_902729485.2 Mus minutoides
AAAAAAAAAAAAAAAAAAAAAAAAAAAAAAAAAAAAAAAAAAAAAAAAAAAAAAAAAAAAAAAAAAAAAAGAATATCTGGTTTCTTTCCAGCTTTTGGCTATTATAAATAAGGCAGATATAAACAACGTGGAGCATGTGTCCATATTACATGTTGGAGCATCTTCTGGGTATACCTTCTGAGTAAATACCACTGCTGCATTCTTAGGTAGTACTATGCCCAATTTTCTGAGAAACAGCCAGACTGATTCTGGAACAACTTTTTCATGGCTACTTGTGTAGCAGTTTCCTCTGTGATTGAAACATGCTACACTACACAAAAGCCCTTAAAATAGAAATTAAGCCTGGCAGTGGTGGTTCACACCTTTAATCCCAGCTCTTGGGAGGCAGAGACAGGTGAACTTCTGAGTTTGAGGGCAGCTTGTTCTACAGAGTGAGTTCGAAGACAGCCAAGGCTACACAGAGAAACCCTGCCTTGAAGCCACTCACCCCCCCCCCAAAAAAAAAAAAAAAAACAAAATAAACAATTCAGTACAACTTCAGGAAGTTCTTGAAACTGGCCAGACTTACTAGGCCCCTCTGTCTTCAGAGGATACAATAAAAAGTGCCAAAAATCAGTCTCAGATAAAACAAATTGCAAACTCCAAGACAAAGTTATGAGTCTGAAGGAAGCAGGGCCCAGCCGTGTAGACTGGAAGAGGTTTAGGCAAATTGAGCCAACAGAAATGGACACTCTAACTTTTTGAGGTGCATGTACCTTATCAAGAGAGTATGCTCCAGGTTTCCAGTACTTGATAGCTGTCACCCATGGTAGGGCTGGTTTTGGCTCATTTGTAGCTATCTTTGAGTTATTTCTGTTCTTAAAGTAATATTTCATCCATATTCTTAAAAAAAAATCTTGTAACATTCTCAATAAAATTGATTAGTTTTTCTCAATAAAATTGATTATAGCAAGGAAAGCTATAGATGATTGAGAGTGACAACAATCCAAACTGTCATTTATATTTAGACAATAAGTAGATCAGTTGTCTTGGGAAAATAGCTGGATACAGTTATATTGCAGATAAATGTCTCTGGGTTATACAACTGGAACTTGAAGGCACAATATTCAAAATAAGGGAACCCCTTAAGTTGTGTGTGGAGAGACTAGGGTTGTTGGAGAAAGATAATCAATTTTTTTCTTTTTAATTGATTGTTCTTGAAGTATGTGTGTGGGAAGAGTCTAGGGGTCACCCTTACCTGTGACTCTCAGGAACACCACCCACCTTCTATGAGATAATGCTCTTATAAGCATTCAGGTAGTCTGCATTGTCTAGTCAGTGACCACCTTGGTGTTCTTAGGCCTTTCCTTCCTCAGGTCTTGAATTACAGGCATCAGTCACCAGGCCTGGCATTTTAAACGTGTCTAAGACAACTCAGTGTTTGTGAGACAAGCATGTTACTGATTGAGCTAACCTTAAGGTCCTCATTTAAATGATTTTTGTGCTCTGTGTTTCTGAGTATTGTAATCAAGAGTTCTTACATGCTGGCCAATTACTCTACAAAAGTACACCCTGTCCTGTGTTTATTATTTATTTATTTATTTATTTATTTATCTATTTATTTATTTATTAGTAACTTCACAATTTTTAGACAAATGTTGTATGTAAAATAAAATATATAGCAAAAGTATTTTTAGTTTGTGGGTTTGAATGGATGGAATTTATATAATTTGAAATGGAGAAGCGAGGAGCAAGAGATTAATTAGTAATAAGCATTTTTGATTTACTGAGTTTAAGTACCTGTGAAACTGAGTGATAGACGGCTGCGATTGGAGAAGAAAGTAATTACAGGTGGTAATTTGAAGCAATTACTTCAGTGATCATTGGAAACATCTTTCTGTAGATGATCCTGCTGTCTCATCAGGTGTGTGTTTCCTAATCTTAGCCTAGTAAATTCAGCACTAAATTTTTAAATGTTAAAAATGGATGAGAAGTTTAAATGTTATAATTTTGTATGAAGAGCAATCAGAAAGAATACTTTATATTTCCTCAATGACTCACCAGTGTATATGGCCTATGATGCAGCTAATTAAGATTTAATTATCTATCATAGTAAACATTAGACAGGGAAGATTTTACTTCTCAGATATTTAGTGCAGAAAATTGTCTTTGGTTACATGAAGAAAAATTGTATACAAAAAAATATAAAAAGCTCGCAATATTTTAAACTGCAACACATGCATTTAAGACATTTGGCTAAGATTAATATTTGAATCCTCTCACCTATCAGTCAAGACAATGTGAGCCATGGGAAGAGATCTTTTCCTTGACCTCCTGTCTCAGATCTTTGATGCATCGATTGTCCATGAAGCCAATAGCTAGGGCAAATATCAGAAGCTGAACATGTAGACAAATGCATGAGTAATTGGAATTTGCATAAATGAGAGACCAAGTTTCACAAAATTCACACACACACACACACACACACACACACTCACAATAGCTCATAATCTCAGGCCTAGAGCACCTGCAAAGCTCAGAATTACACCTAGCACTAGAGGTTATGTTATGCTATAACTACTGAGTCCACATCATTTGCATAAAAGAGACATGGAATCTAAGTTTTTAGTTAATTGTTGTAGTTCATTTAATAATTGTGTAAAAGTAACTTTTATTCATCTGATGTAATTGTGATCTCTGAGGCTTACTACTGAATAACTTCATCCTTTTAAGTTCTTTCTGACCTCTAGCTGGTTGGTTCACCTCAGCTGGTCTGGCCCAAACTCCTCTCCACATTGAAGACTTCTGACTTCTCTTAGCTTCTGACTTACTTGCTCTGCTTGGCCTTAAACTAACTCTGTCAATGTATCTTCATCTTCTAGCTCCTTGTCATTCTTTGGCTTCAACTGCCTTGGCATTAGCAAATTTACCTCTACAGCTCTCACTGAACTGAACTCAATTCCACTAAACTCATCATTGCCTGAACTCCACAGAACTGCACTGACTAAACTGTCCTTTATTGTTAAGGATAAAAGGAGTGTACTAAGGGCATGTCTATATTACTGCCAAATCACACTTTAATCTAGGGTGTGTCTGCATTCTGGCTGTGTCATATAGTCCTAGAAGGTCATTGTCATAATACCTTAGCAGAGCATCCATATTGGTAGATTAAAATCCCTCTACAAATAAGAAATGAAGTCTAATTTCAAAATGTTTTGGTTTGGAAATCCAATGACATTTGGAACAATTACACTTAATGCTATTTGAATACTACTAAGACAAACAAACAAACAAACAAACACCAAACAGCCAAGGATTTCTATTCATTCAGAGTTGAAAAGAAATACTTTTAATGCCTGAAACTAAGTTGGCTTGAAAATAAGTTTAAATACTTTTAATTAAATATACAAAATTAATTTTAAACATAGTTAAGATAATTAAACTCTTCAAATTCTAAGTTATGCTACACTTTTTAAATCACTTGGCCTCTGCAAAGCCATCATAGCTTATTTAAGAAAATATTAAATATTTAAATTATCAAAGTATGTTTAGCATAGAAAAAGACAAAAGGAAACAAAACACCCACCTTTGATTCTACATCCATAAAATCTTCCTAGGAAAGTAAATGTAGCAGACGCCATAAATAGGAAAAAGGAATCTAAATACACAAAACATGCATGCACACATGGAACCACTCCCATATATATGATAATATAGGATGTTGTGATTTGTGTTTCAAATATTTCAAAGTAAAGATATTCACAATTCTTTCATCTTTTTAAGACATGAATATAGTTGATATTACAGTCCCTCTATTGTATAGCACCAAACCAGACTTCTTCGATAAAACTTTTCTTACTTTTTTAACCCCAATTATAAATATTACATATAGGCAAACACACACACACACACACACACACACACACATGTATATATATATATATATATATATATATATATATATATATATATACACACACACACATATAATCTTTACTAATCATAATTCTGTGACATTAGTTACTGTATCTTAAAATACAAGACTTTTTTTTCGATAATAGGTACTAACAGAACACAGAATTCTGGACCCTTTGGTATTTGTCTTTGGTGTTCAGTTTATTTTACATAAAAATACCCAGTTATATCCAATATGCATTTTGAAGAGTATTCCATCATGTATATATACTGTGCCATATTAGCCATTAGTTAACTCAGAGACATTGACATTATAACATTTATTATTATTATTTATGTTTTTCTTTCTTATTGTTTTTACTTTTCTTTCTTCCTTTTTTATTTTCATTTTGTGACCTGCTTTCTTTGGGTAGTCTTGTATGACCTGGAACTCATTCTGTTAGCCAGGCTGACCTCTAACTCAAAGAGACCCTTCTTCTCTCTCACCAGTCACCTCCTGGCTAGCATTCTAAATTTTTAATTTGCATGAATATTTTCATAAAAGGGATTGGTGGACCATATGGTAGCTTGATATATAAGTTTTAAGGAATTTATAACAGCAAATGACTGTGGTGATTAAATTTCCATCAACAAATGTGATAGGGTCCCCTTTCTTTCTCTATTCACTAACTATTTAATTAGTATTGTTGAAACCAGTCATTCCTATTCAAATTTAGTGTTACACCTGTGTGATTTTGGTTTTTGGAGATATTAACCTTTATATATTCATATAAATTTCATACCTGCTTCTTTTTGAGAACTATCGTCTTAGGTCTATTTAATTTTATTGTTTAGAGTTTCCATTGTTATAAAGAGACAGAATGACCAAGGCAACTTTTATAAAATCCAACATTTAATTGGAGCTAACTTACAGGTTTAGAGGTTCAGTCCATTATCATCAAGGCAGGAAGAATAGCAGCATCCATGTAGGCATTATGCTGGAGAAGCTGAGAGTTCTACATCTTGTTACAAAGGCAAAAAGAAAACTGGCTTCCAGGCAGCTAGGACAAGGGTCTTAAAGACCATGCTCATAGTAACACACCTACCCCAATTAGGCCACACCTTCAAATAGTGCTACGCCCTGGGGCAAGCATATTGAAACCACTACATATTTGAATTTCTTGATAAGATCTATGTATTAACTTCTTGGCAAAAGCTATTTTATCCCTTACATTCTGTTTATGTTGATTGATATATTTTATATGACTTCTTATAAAAATTATAATTAGTGAGAGAAATTTTAGATAACCACAGAGTATTTAAATTTAATTAATATTAGAAAGGCTGATTCTATTGAAGTTGGTGTACTGGGGGAAGGTGAACATGAGAAGAGGAGCAAACAAGGAGGAGGAGAAATGGAGGGGGAGGGTACTGGGATAGATACCTGGAATAGAGGAGCATTTGGTGGGCTTAAAATAAAAACGTACTGCAGTTGATACTCACTGGAATCTACAAGGATGACCTTAGTGCATGCTCCTAGTAATGGGAAAAATAGAACCTAAACTGGCCATCTTCTGTTGCCAGGAAAGTCTTCCAGTGGAGAGCCTGGGACACCAAGTGAGCTGCAAAAGCTTTGTCTACATCCTGTCCTACCTGCAAAATATGCTGGCTAACATTGGTGAACAACATGTGGGAGTTGACATTCAATGACTGGTCCAACTTGAGGCATTGACACAAGAGGAAGCCCAAGTTTGACACTGACCTGAGGGCCAGGAACAGGAAGGTGGAAAGCCCACAGTCCTAGGATTGAATTTAACACAACTTGGGGGTGGGGAAGCAAAGAAAAAGATTCCTAATGATATTCTGCTATATTTGTAGATTGCTGCCTAACCCAATTGCCATCAGAGACCCTTCATCCAGCATCTCATGGAAACAGAAGCAGAGAGACACACAGGCAAATATTAGAAGGTGCTTGGGGAACCCCTACAGAATATGAGGAGGAAGAACTATAGTAACCAGAGCTAGAGACAACAGAATGAACCACAGAGTCTCAGAGGGTCACAACGAGTCTGAAGTGTCAATCATGAAACCTGTATGGGTCTGAACTACATCCTTTGCATACATGTTATGATTTGTGTAGCTTGGTGCTCTTGGCACACATCTAAAATTGGGAGTAGAGAGTCTCTGACTCTTTTAGTGCTCTTGGGACTCTTTCTCTCCTATTAGATTGCCCTTTGCACCCTTGATATAAGAGATTTTTTTTTCTATCTTATTGTAACTTGTTATGCTGTTTGCTTAATATCCCTGGAAGACTTGCTCTTTTCTGAACGGAAAGAAGAAAGGATGAGTGGATCTGGGAGAGATGGGATGTATGTAGGGGAACTTTGAGGAGTGAAGTGAGGGAAAACTTTTTTTTTAGATGTATTGTATGAGGGAAGATAGGAAGGAAGAGAGAAAGTGGGAGATAGAAAGGGAAAAGAAGGAAAGGAGGTAGGAAGTGATGGAGAAAGGAAGGAAGGAAGAAAGGAAGGAAGGAAGGAAGGAAGGAAGGAAGGAAGGAAGGAAGGAAGGAAGAGAGGGAGGGAGGAAAAAAGGAGGGTAGGCAGATAGACAGATTGTTTCCAAATAAAAAGTAACTACACATTCCATCATTGAAAACATTGTAATTTTTGCATTTTGTTTTCTTCTGTAAGCAAGTCTAATGTGTTTTATTCATGAGAAGTAGTAAGTATCAGGATGAAATCTCTGGGATAGAAGATTGCATGACAGGTTGTTTTACACCATCAAACTGCTTAAATAAATTTCTATAAAAATAGATGAATATCAATCTATAATTACTATTATTTACATCAATAATGTCTAGAGATATTTTTCCACTGTAATTATCCTAAATTACATCACTCTTTCTGTGATGCCAAGTTTTAAGAGTTGGCTAGGTCCCACCTTTAAGTATTCTTTTATTAGCCGTGACTGAGTTCTAGGGAGCAGGTATTGGTGTTCCATACTTCTATTATGCTTCGTTTTCCGCAGTAAGTATATCCATTTAAGGGGATATTGAGAAACTCCCATAAATTTGTACTCTAATTCTAACAAAAATTAAATGGAGATGATACTGAAAGTCATATTAACAACTTCATAAATTTGTCTTTATTTTGTTTCTATACAGAATAACATTGATAATAATAGCTAATATTTTGAGCACTTGAAATGTATAACAGTTTTCTGAACACTTTATATGTTATCTTAATAAACCCTATCAATGATATAAAAACAGGATTCAGAAAGTTGAACAATACTTTGATAGCAGGATTTAATAATACTTGTAGATTTCGAGATTTTAATTTTTTTTAGCCCTGTACATTTTTAAATATTTTTTTTTCATTTTACTTTTTATTAGGTATTGTCTTCATTTATATTTCAAATGCAATCCCGAAAGGCCCCTCTACCCTCCCACCCACCCTGCTCCCTAAAACACCCACTCCCTCTTCCTGACCCAGGCATTCCCCTGTACTGGGGAATATTATCTGCTCAAGATCAAGGGCCTCTCCTCCCATTGATGACCTATTAGGCCATCTTCAGGTACATATGCAGATAGAGTCATGAACTCTAGGGGTACTGGTTAGTTCATATTGTTGTTCCTCCTATAGGGTTGCAGACCCCTTCAGCTCCTTGGATACTTTCTCTATCTCCTCCATTGGGGGCCCTGTGTTCCATCCCTGTGTCTATGACTCTGAGCATTGACTTCTGTATTTGCCAGGCACTGGCATAGCCTCACAAGAGATAGATAGCTGTAACAGGGTCCTGTAAGCAAAATCTTGCTGGCATATGCAAGAGTGTCTGAGTTTAGTGGCTATTTCTGAAATGGATCCCTGGATGGGGCAGTCTCTGGATGGTCCTTGTTATGTCTCTGGTCTAAACTTTGTTTCTGTAACTCCCTCCATGGGTATTTTTTCCCCATTCTAAGGAGGAATGAAGTATTCACACTTTGGTTTTCCTTCTTCTTGAGATTCATGTGTCTTGCAAGTTGTATGTTGGTTATTCTAAGTTTCTGGGATAATATCCACTTATCAGTGAGTAAATATCATGTGAGTTCTTTTGTGAGTGGGTTACCTCATTCAGGATGTATCCTCAAGATCCATCCAATTGCCTAAGAATTTCATTAACTTACTGTTTTTAATAGCTGAATAGTACTCCAATGTGTAAATGTACCACATTTTCTGTATCCATTCCTTTGATGAGGGACATCTGGGTTCTTTCCAGTTTCTGGCTATTATAAACAAAACTACTATGAACATAGTGGAGCATGTGTCCCTGTTACAAGTTGGAACATCTTTTGGGTATATGCCCAGGAGAAGTATTGCTGGATCTTCCAGTAGTACTATGTACAATTTTCTGAGGAAGCACCAGACTGATTTCCGGAGTGGTTGTACCAGCTTGCAATCCCACCAGCAATGGAGCAATGTCCATCTTTCTCCACACCCTTGCCAGCATCTGCTATCACCTGAATTTTTGATCTTAGCTATTCTGACTGGTGTGAAGTCAGAAAGGGTAATCTGCATATTCTTCTTGAATAACAAAAAATCCTAGAATAGCAAAAACTATTCTCAACAATAAAAGAACCTCTGGTGGAATCACCATGCCTGACCTCAAGCTGTATTCCAGAGCAAATGTGATAAAAACTTCATGGTACTGGTGCAGTGAAAGACAGATAGATCAAGGGAATAGAATTGAAGACCCAGAAATGAACCCACACACTTATGGTCTCTTGATCTTTGGCAAAGGAGTTAAAACCATCCAGTGGGGAAAAAAAAGACAGCATTTTCAACAAATGATGCTGGCATAACTGGTGGTTATCATGTAGAAGAATGTGAATTGAACTATTCTTATCGTCTTCCTCAAAGCTCAAGTCTAAGTCGATCAAGGAACTCCCTATAAAACCAGAGACACTGAAACTTATAGAGGAGAAAGTGGGGGAAAGCCTCGAAGATATGGGCACAGGGGAAAAAATTCCTGAACAGAGCAGCAATAGTTTGTGCTGTAAGATGGAGAACTGACAAATGGGACCTCATAAAATTTCAAAGCTTCTGTAAGGCTAAAGATACTGTCAATAAGGCAAAAAGGCCACCAACAGATTGGGAAAGGATCTTTACCAATGCTAAATCTGATAGGGGACTAATATGCAATATATACAAAGAATTAAAGAAGCTGGACTAACAAAAATCAAATAGCCCCATTTAAAAAATGGGTTACAGAGCTAAACAAAGAATTCTCAACTGAGGAATACCAAATGGCTGAGAAGCACCTGAAAAACATGTTCAACATCCTTAATCATCAGGGAAATGCAAATCAAAACAACGCTGAGATTCTAGCCCTGTACATTGTTGTTTTCAAGATGAGTCTTCCAAAATTCAACTGATTTCAATGTGATAATATTGAGAGGCGAAGGTTTTAAAGAGTGAACAGACCATGAATAAAATCAAGCAATTCCTCACACTACTGACTTTTAGGATCCTGTTTTCCTCTTCTCTAGAATATGTTGTCCTTATCACCTGAAATGCCTCATCCTTGAATTTCTCAGACTCTAGGACCAAAAGAACGTTTTGTTCTTTAAAACTTACGCAGCATAGATATGTTGTTATAATGCAACAAGAACAACAACAGAAAACAAAACAAAACAAAACAAAACAAAAACAAACAAAAAAATATGACAACACAAATTAAATATGTGGTTTTGCAGAAATTGAAATACAATGAGACATATTTTAAGAGTACACAGACTATATGAGTGGAACAGCTCTGTTTTATTTAAGACAAGGTAGGTGTGTGAGATCAGAGTTATCTTTAGAGTAACATTTCAATGTAGATAATATTCTGTTTTTCTAGTTTTCCACAATTTTATCCCCATGGTTTAGTAAAGAACTCACAAAATTGAGTACTTAAATATCACAGGTAAATACTATCAAACTTTAATGTGGTATTTAATTTCATTGGTAATGTATGCTATCTCGTGAGATCATTTTATATATCTGTGCATCAAATATGTCTTACACATAAATGAATACTTAGGAATACTTAGTATTTCACATTATGTGATTAGGTATCAGCTCAGGTCAACATGAACCACAATACTAAGAATAAAGATGCAGACCTAGGCCTCATTATTACAGATCCAATGTTCCCAGCTGCACTATAGGAATCTGTAGAGAAGTGAAGTGGTCAGTCTCTTTTTATTGATCTGTTGACTCTTAGAACCCCTTGTATTTTAAGGTACTAATGATTGAAGGCAATATATGAAAACAGTTGCATAGATGTACAGACTGATTTCCTTTACTGCAATACCAGGTGCAGCACACATTCTATAGGATGGAAGACAAATGTTTAAAGATATTGCTAATAGCCTTTTAAATCTTCAGATATGATGGTCATAAAATCACAGTTGTTTTTACAGTTGGGTTGTGCTGTTCTAACGCTGCTGCTGCTTGATATTGTTTATATGGCACTGAGACACATACTTGACATCATCTATAATGATTGCTTCCTCTCTGTTTCTGTAATAGTCTGTCATATAGTAAAAAGTTAATGTTTCATTTTTCTGAAATTTCCTCATTTATCATGTTATGTCTATGTTAACATCCTTTTGATTAGTTGACTCTGTTGGTCTTCTTGTGGAGTTCCTAATCTCTTCAAGGCCTGCAATCCTTCCTTTTATTATTCCATAAGAGTCCCCAAGCTCCATCCACTCTGGCTGTGTGTGTCTCTATCTGCCTAAGTTATCTGCTGGCTGCTGTCTCACAGAGTACACTCGCTCTTGTCTGCAAACATGAGCGTATCATTAATAGTGTTAGATACTGGGGTTTGTCCATGGGATGCGTCTCAAATTGGGCCAGTTATTGGTTGCTCATTCTCTCCGTCTCTGCTTCTTCCCCCATGCCTGCCTTACTTACAGACAGGATATATTTAGGGTTAAATGTTTGCTGGGTGGGTTGGTGTCTCTTTTGTTCCATTGGGATTCTTGTCTGGCTTAGGAGGTGGGTTTTTCAGGTTCCATATCCTGATGCTGTGAGTCACAGCTAAAAGTGTCCCACTGATTCCTAGGTGCTTCCTTTATCCCAGGTAGTCGGAACCACCAACTGGATGAACCTAGGACTCCCCTCACATATGTAAGAGGTGTGAAGCTTGACCTTTATGTAGTTCCTAAAGAACTGGAATGTTGCCTAACCCAAAAGCTGTTGCCTGTATGTGGGATATGTTCTTCTAGCTGGACTTCCTTGTCTGGCTTCAGTGAGAGAGGAAGCACCTAGCTTAGCAGAGACATAAAGTGCCAGGGTGGGGAATGGGAGAACACCCAGGGTGGCCCCAGCAGCTCAGAGGAGAAGGGGGAATGAGGGAAGGACTGTGGGAGATGTTGACAGAGAGGATAGTGAGCAGGATGTAAAATGATTAAGTAAAATACATAAATTGATAAAAAGGAAGAAAATGATGAAAAACACTAATTTCAGCCAAAATTTTCCAGATAGATTCAATTAAGTAAAAGCTGAAGTTTTCATAGTCTAAAGGAATTGCTTTTAACAAATCATTCTAATTGTGAGTAGTTTTATATATATGTGAGTAGTTTTATATGTCAAGATGTACAGCATCTTGGAATAGAATAATTGTCTTTAGATCTTGTAACAACTAACAAAAATTCTTCTGTCCTTTCCTAATTTCCTTCCTTCTTCAGTTTCTCTCTGTCTTCTTTTCTCATATGTCAATTTTTCATAAAATATTCAGAATATATAATTTAAAAAAACAGCTTCTATTGTTTGGAAATATTATACTTATTTTCTCCAGTTGTAATTATGTAAAGTGTCTTGCTGAGTCCCATGATATATGCTGACTTTTTGTTGTTGTTGTGTATCAGTTTCTAATTAAACTTGCAAAAATAGTAGAGTAAAAACTCTGAAGATTGGCTTCACTTGGAAAATATTTAAATTGTTATTCTATGCCTTAACATTATATTGGAATTTGATACCAGACTTTAATGTATGGATTAAGTTGTGAGAGTTTTTAGGAGTTAGCTAGACACCAGAATTTATTTAATGTATGGATTAAGTTATGAGAGTTCTAGGAGTTAACTAATTTGCTGAAGAAACTACTAGGGGAAAAATACTATGCAGACATGATCAGCAATTGTAACAAGCTGTAATTGTTCTAAGGTCAATTGCAATAAACACAGAGTTATTTTCTCCCTGGCTATGCCTTCTATGTTCTTGTGAGGTTACACCATACCAGAAGCTCTAAAGTTTTATTTAAGCTGATAATATCCTCCCAATTAATTGTGAAATATATAATCAACAGACAGGAACGAATACTAAAAGTGCAGTGAAGAAACCGTGCCCTAGGTCTGCAAAGCCAGTGATGGATGTGTGAAGACTCACCTTGGCTCACCAGAAAAGGGAGATAGCTTTAGGATATATGAGAAGCCATTATTCTTCATCTCGTATTAACTACGACATAATATATGAGCCTCAAAAGAAACATAAAGAACAGTAAAATTAACAGACATTGGTTCTCTCAAATATAGAGGCAAGAAGGACTTTGAAAATAATTATTCTGAATATTTTTTCTTGTCATTTTTAATCCATATTTCTTCTTTTTATGTATTTACTTTTACTGTGTTTATATCACTGACTAGGTGAGATGCACAAAGCTTATTCAAACCTGTTTTGCTACATGATAATTTAAAATATGATGCACAATTTTTTTATCTTGATTACTATGTATATTATAAATTTATAATACAGAAATATATAAAGCATTTTCAATGAAGTAATAGGTATTAGCAAATAATATAGGAAAAGTTCATACAATTTTCAGTTCATATTAGATTATAATACATATACACATGTAAATGCAGATTACAAGGATCATGGAATTTGTATACTCCAAAGCTCTTCATTAGAATTTAGGATAATATCTATGGCAATTACCAAGACCTTTCTAAACATAGCTTGTCTACATCTCTATTCACATACTTACAGTCTTCTTACAATTCTATTTCTTTAACATTTCTTTTCTATTATTCATTTTTCATTTACATTTCAAATGATATCCTCCATTCCAATTTCCTCTTCACAAATCCTCCATCCCATTCTCCCTCTTCTCCTCCCCTTTGCCTCTATGAAGGTGCTCTTCCAGCCACTCATCTACTCTTACCTCACTGCCCTATCATCCCCCTACCCTGGGGGACAGAGCCTCCACAGGACCAAGGGCCTACCCTCCCTCTGCTGTGAGATAAGGACATATTCTGGTACACTTGTATTTGGAGCCATGGATCTTTCCATGTATATTCTTTGGTTGGTGGTTTAGTCCCTGGGAGCTCTGGGTGATCCGGTTAGTTGATATTGTTCTTCCTATGCGGTTGCAATCCCCTTCTGCTCCTTTATTCCTTTCCCTACCTCTTCCATTGGGGTTTCTGGGCTCAGTCCAATGGTTAGCAGTGAGTATCTGCATCTGTAATAGTCGGGTACTGGCAGAACCTCTCAGGGAATAGCCATAACAGGCTTCTGTCAGCAAGCTCTTCTTGACGTCAGTGATAATGTGGGTGTTTGGTGTCTGCAAAGGGTGGTGCGATCTCTGGATGGCCTTTCCTTCAGTCTGTTCCATTTCTGATTGAACAAAATCCTTCTTTGTATCTGAAAAAAAAGTCACTATATTTCTTCCATAAATGTATCTTTCTTGTTGTTATTTCTCTTTGGGAATCTAATGCTCAGATTATGTATTATTGATACTTACCAGTAACTTTTAAGCTCATATTTAATCTGCTAAGATTAAACCTAAAATTTAAACCAAGCATCGTAGAGTGGTGGTATATACCTTTAACTCCAATGCTGGAGAGGTAGCAGCAAGCAGATCTCTCCAAGTTAAAGGCCAGTTTAAACTACATAGTGAATTCTAGGCCAGCAAGCAGAACATGGTGAGACCCCCATCTCAAAATCAAAGAAATCACACTTAAATATTTATGTTTTCTTTCATAAAGAATTACCATTCTATATTATATATAAAAATTTTCAAAAATCATCACTTTTGTTTTACTGTTGGATATACATAGCCATTCAAATGCATAACTGTGGAGACTAAATTATTGAATTACTCAGTTATAATCAGTATGCATTAATAGTTATTAACATATAGTTAAATTTTGATGAGATATATAAGGTAACTGTATATATGTCACCCATTTCTGCTCAAATCAATGACTGTTTTCAAAGGGTAACTTCATAAGGAAGAAACCTGGGGGAGATGCCGGGCTTTGGTTATTTTTATCATTTTTCTATTAGGCATTAATAATAAAGGTCACATAAGACATGAAGGGTTTATATTAGATAATCCTTTGAGATTCTGCTCATCATGAATCAGAAGGCATGGCAGGAGGAGTGAATAAAGTCTGATCATTTTGAATCTACAGCCAGGAATCAGAGAGAAATAAATGATGTTCTCCCTCTTATTTTCTCCTGTTTATTCAGTGTGAAACTAAGATTTTGTGTATCTCTAGCAAATTTAAATTCATTAATTTGACATTTCACAGCAACCATCATAGCACTTTAGTCAAATGATTAAAGATAACACACAGCAATAGAACAAATGGCATGGGATTTTTTTTTTCTCAAATGAAATACCAAGACAGGTTACTTACTACAGTGGGACTACCTATGTCCAAAACATTTGAACAAATTCCAACCAGAAGAAATCTTAGGCAAACCAGACAATGGAACATTCCATTAACTAAATGCACTGAAACTGACATATTTGAAAGACAAACAAGTGAGAACTCTCTTTTATTAAGTTATAATTGAATATAAAGAATTATTTTCTAAGAGGTCATCAGATAGACTACTTATTAAGATGTTCTTATTGATTTTCTGTCTTGAAATGCAAGGGTTATTTTTACAATATGCAAAGAGATTAAAAATCTATCAGATAATATGGCTGAGTTCTAGGCTTTAATTTAAAATTATCATTTTTGTGCCCTAGTATATTTGTTGAAATTGTGGCAATATCACATATTTTCAAATGTGAGCTATAAGTGAACTCAAACATACCTTTATTCTTTATTTTGTGTTCTCATCAATAGTAGCTGGAAAATTACACTTAGGAGAAAAACAATGGAATCCAATTTCATTGTTAAATGATATTTAAAGAGCCATGAGTTTCTTGGCTACAGAGGATACTATTTGCTTCTAATTTTCAATTGCATTAAAATATTAAAACCAGGAACTGAGGTTGTTATTCTGACTCTTCTATTCACAATCTTCCTTGTGACCTTTTCGAAATGAGCAAATATCAGCCTTCTGACAAAGGTTGCCATAGTGAGTAAAATACAGTGAGTTTGTTTTACATGGTTAGATGCTTCCTAGATAAATTGAATTATGTTATAAGGCAATTCCAGGGAAGAGCACATATCCAAGAATATTTTGGGGAGTGCAAATTGGTCTTTAAGGTTTTTTGTTTTGTTTTGTGATTGTTGTTGTTGTTATTGCTTTGCTGTTGTTCTGTTGTTATTGTTTACACTTTTTGTTTTTTGGTGGGGTCATGAAGTTGGATGGAGAGGAAAATGATAGACTGTTGCAAAATTTAGGGATGCTAAATATCATCAAAGCATATTGTATAAAAGCATATTGTATAAAAGCATATTGTATAAAAGCATATTGTATAAAAACTTATTGTATATATGGCTCTCAAGGACATATTTAACAAGAGAAATAGTCACTGGAAACAAAGACGGAGATGAACTGTTTTCTCTGAATATGGTTTATAAAAATTAATATTACTATAAAACCTTATGGATAGATTTGTATTACATTCCTTTATTCACTATCTATGAGACATGCATCTTAATTATACCAGAATAAGGTACAGCTCAGAAAATAACTAGCATTGACAATGCAGACCACTACAGTTCAGTGGAGAACATGGCTTGGAGAGCTTTTTTAAGAAAAAAAGCTTTGGTTATTTTGAAAAAAATAACCAAAGCCAGGATGGAGTCAGTCTTTCAGAGACACTTGATTTATGTCCTCTATTTTAAGTAGACCATATCAAGTACAACTTTTTTTTCAACTTTTATTAGATATTTTCTTCATTAACAGAAAGTTCCCTATACCCTCCCCCCTCCCGACCCTGCTCCCCTACCCACCCGCTCCCACATCTTGGCCCTGGCGTTCCCCTGTATTGGGGCATATAAAGTCTGCATGACCAAGGGGCTTCTCTTCCCAATGATGGCCAACTAAGCCATCCTCTTTTATATATGCAATTAGAGACATGAGCTCAGGGGGTACTAGTTAGTTCATGGTTATTCTTCCACCTATAGGGTTGAAGACCCCTTCAGCTCCTTGGGTATTTTCTCTAGCTTCTTCCTTGGGAACCCTGTGTTCTATCTAATAGCTGACTGTGAGCTTCCACCTCCATGTTTGCCAGGCATTGGTATAGTCTCCCATGAGACAGCTATATCCGGGCCCTTTCAGCGCCATCTTGCTCAGATTATGGGGTTTCAGTAAAAGAAACAAGCATTTTTTTTTTTTTTTCCAACAAGTGAGAGACATCATTGTCATTCTTTTCATTTATCTATAGTTTCTTCCTAAAAATTTTCTGATCCTATAGATGCTAATCATTATTTTTCTCATTATTTCTGAGTTCTGAAGTTGTTTTTATATTTTGCAATTGCATTTGTGCTAAAATTTTAAAACTATTTTAAAATCTGCACATATACAAACAAGAATATTGTTTTATTTCAGACTACAAAAGTGTCTAGGGTGAGGGGGAAAAAGTACTTCACCAAATACTAGTCATACAGTTTATCCAGGTTTTTAAACTTGGAAAGCCCTATTAAAGACTGATGAACCCTCATGACAAGAAATCAAATACAATGGACAAGATGCAACAGATCAATCCAACAGGGCAATGAAAGGAATAAACTTATCATACCTATTCATATACTTATCTTACCTATCTTGCCAGTAAAGAGCACCAGAAGCAGTGAGCAAGAAAGGAACTAGAAGGAGCTGTGGCAAAGGTGTGTGGGTGATCCACAACTTACAAAGCAAACTGGGACACATTCCATCACAGCAGTTAAAGGGGCAATTGAATTTTGATGTCAGAGCCCTTAAGTGTTCTCAGGTGAAGATGTGTGGGTGCCACATCATTTAGTGTCTGTAATGAGGACAATTAATCAGACAGGAGGAGGCATTAGATTGACATGGATCATTTCCCACAGATGTAGAGCAATGACCAATGTCATAAATCAGGAGGGAGAATACATAAACTTCCTGACAGGGAATTTAAATTTTTTTCTCTTATAGTACTTTGTACTGTGACTATGATGGGGTCTAAGCTACTATTTTCAGTGTCGGATATTTTAAACATATTTTGTTAAAATTTGCTGAGTACACATTTGTAGTTAACCAAGAGAGTACACTGTGCTTTACTCCACTGACATATTTAGTTTTTAAATTAAATTAAATTTAAATTTATAAAACCTCACAAATATGACTGCACAAATGTGACCTGAACATAAATGATAATAATGGAAATATTAAAGTGAATTGAGAAAGCTCAGGAGGCCTCAATTTTACACAGAGCACTACTGTAACTAAAGCAAGTGGAAGCATCACAATAGGGAAAAGTACACAAGGGCTTTGTACAATGCCACAATGCCAGAAGTCAGTGCTGAACACATGCATAGGCGTAACACTGTATGAGCTTAGCAGGTCAAATCTATATCTATATCTATATCTATACCTATATCTATATCTATATCTATATCTATATCTATATCTATATCTATATATATCATCTATATCTATATCTAAATCTATCTATCTATCTATCTATCATCTATCTATCTATTTATATCTATATATCTATATCTATATCTATATCTATCTATATATCTATCTATCTATCTATCTATCTATCTATCTATCTGATAATAACTAAGAAAATATGAGACCATAAATGTGAAAAAGAGTGTGGATTGTTGGAAAAAATGTTTGGAGTGAGAAAAGGGACTGCAGAAGTATGATAATTTTATTATTATATAATATTTCATTTTATCCAATTTTTATTAGCTATTTTCTTAATTTACATTTCAAATGCTATTTCGAATATTTAAAATTTTTATATAATGTTTACATAAACATTTGTATATAATATAAACACTTGAATATTTTAAAATAAAATTATCATACAGCCACTTTTCTCTCTTCACTTTCTAGTGTATTCTCCATACAGTGTTGAACTTCTTTTTCTAATATATGAATTTTGTTCTTCTATTCCTTTCCCTAAAAACAATCTGATCCCTGATATGATGTAAAACACTCTCTATTTTCTATTCCTATTGAAATGCACACAAATCATGTAATTTTTACATAGACCAAAATGAAATGAAATAAAATAAAATGAAACCATCATTAGATATTTGGCAAGAAAGCACTAGAAATAGATTAGCACCATCACCTGTGGATATGCAGGCAGAACTAGTACAAGGAAACAAACCTCAAACATAAGAGAGGATTTTTCAAGTTGAATTGATGGACTAATTATCTTTGGCTTTCTTAAAACAAATTTAAGCCTATAAGAGTTGTATGATGCTTTCTTTTTTCATCATTTTTATATTTTCTTTGGGAATGCGTTTATTTTAATCATGTTCACCCCTTCATTAAACTCCTAAAACTACATTCCCCTTTACCACACATCTATTTTTGTGTCCTCAATTTTAAATTCTATCATTGAAAAATTAGAACACACACAGTATGCACCACTGATAAGTGGATATTAGCCCAAAAGTTCAGAATACCCAAGATTCAATTCACAGATCATATGAAGCTGAAGAAAAAGGAAGACCAAAATGCGGATGCTTCAGTGCTTCTTAGAATGGTGAACATAATATTCACAGAAGGAAATATGGAGACAAAGTGTGGAACAGAGACTGAAGAAAATGTCATCCAGAGACAACCCCACCTGGGGATGCATCCCATATACAGTCACCAAACCCAGACACTATTGTGGATGCCAAGTGTATGCTGAGAGCAACCTAATATAGCTGTCTCCTGAAAGGTTCTGCCAGAGTCTGACAAATACAGAAGAGGATGCTCAAGCCAACCATTGGACTGAGCACAGGGTCCCTGATGGAGAATTTGGAAGAGGAACTGAATGAGATGAGGGGGCTTGCAGCCTTATGAAGGGAGAAACAATGGTAACAGGCCAGAGCCCTTGGAGTTTCTGGGGGATGAAACATCAACCTAAGAATACACATGGAGGGACTCATGGCTATGACCACATATGTGGGAGAGGATGGTCTTTTTGCACATCAGTGGGAGCAGAAACCCTTGAGCCTCAGGGTATTGGATGCCCTAGAATAGGAGAATGCCTGGGGAGGAAGATGGGAATGGGGTGGGTGGGTAAGCACCCTCATAGAGGCACGTGGAGGGAGGATGGGATAGGGTGTTTCTGAAGGGGAGACATGAAATGGGGAAAACATTTGGAATGTAAATAAAGAAAATATCCAATTAAAAAAAAAAAGAAATAAAAATTAGAATCTTTAAGCGCAGTTGACAATGCTCCATTGGAAGGACTTGTGAATTTGTTGTAAATATCCTAATATCACCAACTATAGATTTTTATTTAAACAACTACTCCTAATTACTTAAATGAAGATCACAGCATACGTGCATGTACACACACACACACACACACACACACACACACACACACAAATGCATAGTGAATTAAAGTTAACTTGTAGAATTGTACTAACAGAGAGGATTTGTCAAATTTTGCATAATCCATGAGCCAGTCAAATTCATCCCTTACAACTAATTTAAAAAATGGGTCTAAATACCAAAAACTCTTTTAGAGATGTTTAATAATTTGTTAGATTGAGTTATGTACACTCTCAAGGTTTTGATTTTGTTCTTCACTAAAGAAATTTTTGGTATTCTGAAATACATGTATGAAGTGAAAAGGCTGTGAATATGGTCTGGAGTGCTCTACACAGTAGGAATGAAGGAACTGTTTTTTATTGTACTATATAGACCTTAAGATGTTAACTTTTCCCTCAGTTACAATTTTCTCCTTCCTTGAGTTGCTGCACCTTACAATTAATGAATCACTGAGATGCAACTTCATAACTAAGCTGCATGGTTCACTTAGGTTCATTAATTTTATTTAATGCTATTTTTCCTAACAAGACCCAAGGCTCTGCTCAACAGACATATTTTGTTAGTCTGTTTTATCTTTAAGTTCCTGCATTTTATTGTAGATATGAAAACAAAATGAGTACAACCAATTTTGTAACAATTTTGTTATTGTGATTTTTTATGGCATTTGTCTAATAAGAAATCTAACATTCAGTATTTTAGGGAAAAAAAAAAGAACTTTCCTACTCACATTATATTAAGAAACTTACTGTCACACAATTCATGGCTGAGTAACCAGCCTATATTGTTAGCTTAGTTCTCTATAGAAAAGCTATTCTTTATCCAAATTTTCAGATTGTTATTATTGTGAAGGAAGTCACTAAATACAGATTGTGTCAAATGTGTGAATTTATTTAACTGAATTTTAAATAATTTTCCTGTTTATTCTACATGGAGCCTCAAAAAAACTGGATACTCCTAACTGTTGAGTCACCATTTTAACAACCAATTAATTTAATGTCAATGCTTCTAGAATTATCTATGTAGACATCTTGCTAAATAATATAAGATCAGCACTTTGAACATCCCTCAGCCCAGCAGGCACAGCCACATGAGGCAAAGATGGAGCCCCAGCTCTATGCTATGCCCCATAACCTCCCTTGCTTACCTCAGTCTCAATCATGTACAGTAAAAGCAGCACGTGTAACTCTTTGGAGAGGTTAGTGCAACATCTCGTGATACCATTCTATCAGCCAATCCTGCATGCTGCCTTGGACATGTGCGTCTATGATTGGGTGGTGTGAGGTAACTTGAGTGAATAGAAGAGGATAAGTGTGGACAGTCCCAGAGGATGAGAATTGATGATTGAGGATGACTGAGGGATTGAAAGCTGGGGAAGCTGCGAGAAACCTCCAAATAAAGAGAAGCAGCTGGAGATGCTTTGAACCTGCTTTAGAGTCTGTGTCCTTTATTTCCACTCTCTGCTGATCAGAGATTGGGGCTGCGACACAGAGTTTCATTTATTTTCACCTGAGTATATCTTTACAAATCATGTTCTCACTAGTATGTAAGAAATCACTGATTTGATAAATTATGTTCATATAAATACAGGTATATAAATGTAAGACTATTAGACTATTTCAATTTTATCACCCATTTGTATTTTAAGCTCTAATTTCATGCTTATTTTCCAGTTTCAATTCATAGTCACATAGACTCTTTTATTTAGTTCATATCCATATCTAATTCTCATTAATTATAAATGTGACTTAACTATTTTAGCTTGTTAAAAATGGTTTAAAGGTATGGTAGCATGCACCTTTAATTCCAGCAATTGGGAGGCAGAGGCAGGTGGATTTCTGAGCTCTGATTTGTAGCCAGCCTTGTCTACAAAGTAAGTTCCAGGACAACCCTTGTCTCAAAAGAAAAAAAAAAAAAAAGATTCAACTGACAAATATTATTTAGAAATAGATTAAAATAAAACAAAAGGTCCTAATACTACAAACAATTTTGATTGATAAATAAGTAATTTAAAAAAAAGAGGATAAAATTTTTCAACAATTCCTAATAAATGTTTTAAACAGAAAACTAATTACTGCCCAGTAGTCAGGGCAGATAGTTAAGGCAGAATATTATGTCATAGAGCATGCAAATTAAAATAAAATCCTTAGACCTTGGACCACCTCTCTACTCCTCTGATAAACTACTTTGTTGACTTGATAGAAAATTGATGTAATGCCATAGAGCAATTGTGAAAATAATGTAAAACCCATGTGTTTGACTTTATAAATGCATACCTATGGACATCAAAATTTTTTTATATTCTTGATAAATAAAATGTTTTTAACCAATTCCAATTTTAGTTATATGGTATTATAACACATACCTATTAAATTATCATGATTATCAGATTTCAGCTATCAGAAAAGACCTCCAAATAACATTTGCATAAGAACATTTATTTTCACTCAATGCTTAAGCTTAATAATGATGCCTTACTACAGAGATGTAAAACACATGAACATAAAATAATAATTTTAATTACATTGGTATATTATTTCTTCATATATGTTGAGACTGTTATAAAATGCAGAATATTGGTGACATTAGCATAATACCTTTCCCTATGTATAGTTCAGAGCACTGCTGAGTCATGGAGTTTGTTTCACCCAGGAAGAGCAAACAAGAAACTTGCAATTATGATGTTAATGTGTATCTTTGAATAATCACTGCATAAAAAAATGTTCAGAAAAACCTCTAACTTGATGGTACAAAATGGTGATAAAACAGCTTTTATTTATATGGAAATTTTCATTTAAGTGTAAGCACAGAGGTAGTTGTTTGGTTATGAAATATGTTACATGCTTAAAAAGTCTCTATCACCAAACTCTGTCAAAACTGTTTGGATTTGTTAAAATAATTTAGTCAGATACAGAAATCATCTGCATCCTTCTCATAAGATCTTATCTTTCAAATTATTTCATACAATATTTTGTGTAAGGAAGGCGCTATATGATATGAGTAACAGTTTCTTCCCAGCCTATAGTTACATTTTATGTATGAGCATGTGCATACATGTGCACATGTACACACACACACACACACACACACACACACACACACACACACACACCATTCCTGACTGGAAGACTGATATACCATAATACTGCTTCTACTCATCCAAAGGACTTATATGTAGGGAATGTGAAATTAGCTACAGGATTAAAAATTAGCATGTTGAAATGATTTGCATGTCTTTGTGTAAGGTAAGAATCTATGTGATATGATGTGTTCAGTACTTGGTATAAGTAGACTTGATATATAAAGATAGACACCATCTGCTATCAGAATATCTTCATTACCTCATTTATAGAGCATCTTCATATTTTCTTCAAGTGTAATCATTAGTATGAAAAAGTATTTTGAATAGTCATCAACTACAAAGTTTCCATCAAATAATGAATCTGTATTATAGACACATATAATAAATAGCAGGTTTTACATTTGAATTTGGTTGTGAAGTCAAGTATCAAGTCACTTACCATATCACAGATGAATCTAGAGATTGCTGTGGTAATTAAAATAACCCAGTGACAGAAAGACATATGCTTTATGATCTCAGTTGAGAGCGGAATCAAACGTGAACTGATTAAGAGTGCTTGGGGAAATGTTGATGGGTCAATACTGAGAAACTAGTAAATAGAAGAATTGCTTACTTGTGAGATTCTACTTCGATGTAGCCATTGACAAAAACAATGTACTGTGCTTATCTATATCCAGAGAGAAAGGACTGTGAAAATGATAACCACTGGACATGTTAAATATATAAGGAAGTAAAAGATATACGTTTTTACAAACTTTAATGCTATGAAATGAATATGTTCCAATTCCATGGAATTGAATACATTTGCAAAATTTTTTATCACTTAAAAAATTAGCATTAGCTAACTAGAAATGTCCCAGGATTTTGGCATAAGTTCTAAAAAAGCAAGAGAACTACATTTAGATTTTTAAAGACATGTTCAATAGAAGAAAACAATCATAGTTTGTTAATTGGGTGAACATATTACACTAAAAACAATCACTTAATTTCAAAAGAGGAGTTTGAATATTTCATTTTTGTTTCAAATTAATTCAAAGTGTGTGCTGTTTATTGATCAATTACTTTAACTATAGCTGTATAGAAAGCACTAGAGTATGAAACCTGCAGAAGAAATTCTGACCACTGTAGAATGTATAATAACAACTGCACACTATACATTTCCTCATCCCACACTATTCAGCTACTTTATTTTTATGTTAATATCACTGTATCTTTTTATTTAACACATTCCTAAAATGCTTATGCAATTGTAGATATATAATATTAGGAAAGTCTATGATGTACAAAAAGAATTGAATAAAATATTAGAGTCATCAAAAAATGACAAACTCAGAAATTTGTATAATTTCTATATAATTAACCCAAATCCAGTTGCATAAAGGTTAGCATAAGAACAGAATCAACAACAGTCAACATAATATGGCACCATCTGAACTCTGCTATGCTATTACAGCAAGCTCTGGTATTCCAACTCAACTGAAACACTAGAAAATGAGAGTAACACAATTTTATGATGATAAAAGAAGTCCTTAAAGAGAAACTGAATAAATTACTTAGGGAAATATAAGAAAACGCACACATAAAAGTGAACAAGACCTAAAAATAAAAATATAAGCAACAAAGAAAATACAAACTGAGGGAATCCTGGAGACTGAAAATATAGGTAAGCAAACAAGAACTACAGATGCAAGAACCACCAAAAGAATATGAGAGATAGAAGGGAAAATCTCAGGCATTGAAGGTATGATTGAAGAAATCAATATACAAGTAAAAAAACTGCTAAATCTAAAAAGTTCATGACCCAAAACTTTCAGGATATCTGGAATATTGTTGAAAGATCAAACCAAAAAATAATAGTAGTAGAAGGGGAAGATTTCCGGCTTAAAGACACAGAAAAAAATTTAAAAATTATTTAAAAGAAAAACATATTTCTAACCTAGAAAAGTAGATTCTTATTAAGGTCCAAGAGGCTTACAAAACACCAAAATAGATTGGACCAGAGAAGAAACTTTTGGCAGAACACTATATTCAGAACAGTAGACATACAGTATAAAGAAAGAATATGAAAGACTGAAAGGGAAAAATGCCAAGTAGCATGTAAAGGCAGACCTATTAGAATTACAACTGACTTCTCAAGAGAGATTCTAAATGCCAGAAAGGCCTTGCCAGATGTCTTCCAGACAGAAAGAAACCACAGTTGCCAGCCCAGACTACTATATCAGGCAAAACTTTCAATCACAAAAAAAAAGAAAAAGAAAAAGAAAGAGAAAGAGAAAAAGAAAAAGAAAATAGATAAAATAAGATATTCCATGATAAACTCAAATTTAAACAATATCTGTCCATAAACCTAGTCCTACAGAAGTTACTGGAAGAAAAGCTCCAACCCAAAGAGGCTAACTACACCCAAGAAAACAAGGGAAATAACTTCATTCCAACAAAACTAAAAGAAGAGAAACACAAATTAACCATCAGCCACCACAGCAGCAGCAGCAACTACAAGAAAATAATATTTGAAATTAATAATCATTGGTCATTAAAATTGCTCAATATCGATAAATTCAATCCCAAATAAAAGGACACAAGGTAACAGAATAGATGAGAAAACAGGATTCATCATTAGGCTGTATACAAAGTACCACATCTTAAAATCACAGGGATCAAGGACTTGGAGAAGGGACTGAAGGAGCTGAGGGGTTTTGCAGCCCCATGGAGGAAGCAACAGTGTCAACAGGCAAGACACTCTGGACCTACCAGGGACTGGACCACCTACCAAAGAATACACATGGAGCAACCCATGCCATTGGCCAGCTATCTGGCAGAGAATGGCCTTGTTGGACATCAATGGGAGGCCCTTGGGCCTGAGGATGTTAAATGCCCCAGTGTCGGGGAATATCAGTGTGGGAGGACAGGAGTGGGTTGGTGGGTAGGTGGGTAGGTGAGGGAGCACTTTCATAGAGGCAGGAGGAGGGGGAAGGGATGGGAGTTTCTGAAGGAGAGACCTGGAAAGGGGAAAATATTTGAAATGTAAATAAAGAAAATATCCAATCAAAACAACGAAAAATCATTTGCTTATGATCTAAAAAAAAAAAAAGGTAAACATTTCTTCAGTTAAGAGTTGGGAAATATTTTTCCAAGCAATTTACACTAGATGTCCCGCCTCCTCTCTGGCTCCTATTGAAGGAATGCTTGGTTTTGAGTCCCTTAGGTAAGATATCTGGGTCCCTTCAAGACGTCTAATTCTCTTTCCTCTCTGTCTATTGTCTGTCATTGGTGCGGCAATCTGTCCATGTCCTTCAAAATTGTTTCATGTTAACTCCGTGCTTTCGTTTTGTGGTTTGATTGTTCGGTGTTTCACATTTAAAAAACAGTTTGCCTGCCTCCCCACTCTGTCTTTAAAACCTCAGACAATAAGGGAGATTAACCCCTGTTTAGCCTCTGCCAGAAAGCACTGCTCTAACGCAGAAGCAGTTGCCTAAAAATTGGCTTAGCAGCTCATCAGCTGGAATATGCTCGCCCAGTTCCCAGTTCAGAGTCTGGCCAGCTACAACTGAAAACTTGGTGGCAAAATTCCAACTGACATGAAATTTGGAGGCTGATGCCTTCTTTAAAAGCATCAAAATTAAAAGGATTTTAACACATACTGCCAACAAGGCATTGAAGGGGATAAGGTTGTTTATCTGTGTAGAGTCTTTCTCCACTCCACTCCCATTCTTCTCCAGGTTAGAGGTATAAGGTTTAAACTAGAAAACTGTTAGTTCAAGTACATTTATGTTGTTCTTGTTTTCCCAGAAATAGGAATGGTAAGTATATAAATGAAAGAATTTTACAAACAGTAATAAGAATGGTAAGTATATATATATATATATATGAATTTAACAAGTTGAGGAATAATTAGAAAAATTTAAAAGTTAAAAAAGCAAGGACCTGGGGAACAATTATCAGACTTCTCTCCCCTCTTTGGCAGAATTCCCAGAAGTAGGATAAGAAACTTGTTTGAAAGACATCCTCAGTTTGTGCAGCAGAAACTGATAACTTAGAATGCATTGTGACAGAGATTCAAGGACTCCTGGGAAAGCCCTGCTAGAGGCAGCTCTTAAGGAGCCAACAGCTTTTTACCTTTAACAGAAAATTAAATTATAATTGGTAACTCAGGGCAAAAGTCATTCTAAACAACACGTGACATGAGCCTACCCAGGAAAACAAGTCCTTAAAGATATTCCTAATTGGAATAATATTTTGCGTAATTTTTATTTTGGAAATTAGATTTATAAAGGATAAAATTTAAGACAATATTCTAGTAATGAGGTATGAAAAGCTACACTGTCATAATTCATATATAAGTATTGACAGCTTTAGTGAGGATTGTTTTACAAATCCTGCTTTGGGACCTCACCTCCCCTTGTCTTCCAGGAATTATTTTTAAGTCAAGATAACATTATTATAGATCTCTTCAGATGTTGTTCAAATAAATTTACACTTAAGATATATGAAATGTCAACGAGACTATTGAACTTCTAAAGGCATTAAAGTCTAACCTGCCTACTCCATATAGAGGAAGCTTCTATAATCAATTGTTGCCTATTGTAATCAATGGTAATTCAACATTGGCTGTTTATTTTAGTTTTGTATATCAATGTGCCCACAACAATTGTTTGATGAAAGAGTATATTAATGTAAAATCATCTTTCTTCATCTACAAGTAAAGTTTTAATACCCTATTGAGGCTACTGTGGTGTTATTTACAAATTTTAAAGATAAATTCATATATTTTACAAAAAAATTGTAACAAAAATTTGTGTCTTAAAACCTTGACAAGTGTCCTTGTTCCAAACAGCAATTAAAATGGTTATTACAGAATATTGATATTTAGCATATTACATACCATTATTTTAAATAAAGTTATTATTCATTATATTAATGATAAGTTATAAAATTTACTTCTGTGCATATCTTTATATTTCCTACAAATTTAGGCATGCAGCCCATCAAGAATACATCTACTGTATTTGTAAACAGTCCCTCTATGGGAGAGAAATATATGTGATTAGATCACATGCTTATTCTTTTGAATTTCCTCCTACTTTCAAATAGATGATGGAATTGTGTGCTGTAGCCAGTGTTTTGAAATCATAAAAAGGTCAAGCAGGTGGAAATATTATAATGATATTATAAATGATATTATAAAATAGCAGCAGATTTGAAAGATTGTTTCTTTTTTTTTTTACACAAAAAGAGAGAATCATATCCCCATACACCACAAAAATTTTTAAATTTCTATGCTAAGGAACTCTCTGAGTGTAGGGAAGAGAGAGGGCATGTTTGTGTTTTTTCTACAGGATGCCAAGAGAGCATGCTATCTGCCAGAGTGGTTAATAAAGACATGCTGATGCTGGGATGAAAAATGATGTTGGTCAAAGATGAAAATGCTTCAAGGGACATTGATTCTGACACTCTGGATTTGGACATTCACCTACCCTCCGGGGGGTACATCACCAGTAAGAAACCTACTGAAAACACCGGGGCAGACAGAAGTATTATTGCCTTAAAAGATTGGCCAAAAGGCTAGCATGTGCAGATTTTTCCAAAAGAGAAACATGGGATGGCATCCTTCCCATGGGTTAGGAAAGACTTTACAAGGAAGAAGAAGTCCTATACAACCACTAACTCAAAATTCTAGGCAAGGATTGGGTTTTTCTTAGTGGCCACTGAGGAAAGTTACCCATTACTTGGAAAACAGAGGTTCCAGTGAAATTGGAAGCAGCACAGCATTTAGTACAAGAGCAATTAAAGTTAGGTCATATTAAACCTTCTGTGTCTCCTTGGAATACACCTATATTTATATTTAAGAAAAAAATCAGGTAAATGGAGACTTTTACATGATTTGCGTGCTATAAATCAGCAAATGCAGATCATGGGGCCAGTACAGAGAGGATTACCTCTTCTGTCATCCTTACCAGCTTCTTGGCCTATTATAGTGATAGACATTAAGGATTGTTTTTTCTCTATTCCATTATATTGTAAAGATAGTGAAAGGTTTGCACTCACCTTACCCTCTTGCAATCATGAAGAACCAGATCAACGTTTTGGGTGGGTGGTTTTACCCCAAGGTATGGCTAATAGCCCTACTATGTGTTAACTCTATGTTGGGGCTGCTATTAATCCAATTAGAAAGAAATTTCCACTAGAGTGTCTTGAAGATGCTTATGTAGAGTTTTGTCAACTGTTGGAAAAGAAAGGATTATTTATAGCTCCTGAAAAGGTACAAAAAGGACAGGTTGTAGATTATTTGGGTGCCAAAATAGGCATAAGGCAAATAGTGCCACAAAAGGTAGAGTTTAGGAAAGATACTTTGAAAACTTTGAATGATTTCCAAAGATTGTTGGGAGACATTGATTGGGTTAGATGTTATTTGAAGATGCCAAATTATGAGTTAAAACCCTTATATAATATTTTAAGAGGTGATTCAGCTCTTGATTCCCCTCAACAGTTCACACTAGAGGGGAGGAAAGCATTACAGAAGGTAGAGGAGAAGTTACAATATGCATTTTTACAACGATGGCAAGAAGAAAAACCTATATATTTTGTGCATCCTTGCCACCTATGGACAGCTTACTGAGATTTTATGGCAGGAAGGACCTTTGTTAAGGATTTATCCCAAAATTCTACTAGGAAATCTATTCAGCATTGTCCATCGTCTGTCGCTGCACTGGCACTCCAAGGAGTTCAACAGTGTCTGCAGCATTTTGGCTACCCACCTGCCACAGTAGTGGTTCTCTACTTTAAACAACAGGTGAAGGTGTTGGCTGGCACCGTAGATGATTGGGCTATTTTACAATGTAGCTTTGATGGAGATATTGATAATCTAAACATCCATTAATTTCCCTATTTAAAGAACACCCTATAGTATTTTCAAAAATTACCTCTGCTTCACCTGTTTCTGGAGCCCCTAATATATTTACTAATGGTTCCAAAACAGGATATGGTGCTTATATGATAGGCACAGAAGAACCAGTATTATGCCAGTTTCAGCCTGGTTCTCCTCAAATTGTGGAGTTGCAGATTGTGGTAGAGGTGTTTGAGAAATGTTGCTTTGCTTTTATCTTATATCTGTTTCTAATTATGTGATTAATGCAGTAAAGATTTTTGGAAAGAGCTGGCCCCTTGCACATTAAAGGAGTGCTTACAAAAACAAAAATGGGGAATAGGCCAAGGCCGTACCCCAAAAGAATAAATGGAAAGATGTTTCAAGGCCGTACCCCCAAAGAATAAATGGAAAGATGTTTTGATGGGTCTGTGGCAAGAACCAGATCCCGTGCTGTCATGGGCACGAGGTTCAGTTTGTGTTTTCCCACAAGATCAACAAGACCCAGTGTGGGTGCCTGAACGGATGGTGAGGAAGATTAAGAATGAAGATGGCCCTGGCGACCCTGATCAGATTGTTGAGTCTGATGAGTTTATGACTAATCATTATGGTACCAATATGGGAGATCTTGTTCCTATGGCTGATGATATCAATGAGTGAAGCCATTCATTTGTGGGCAGTAATTAGAACCTGGCCCATACCAATGCCAGTACATAGTAATTCGTTGGTGCTACCAACTTTCTTTTCTATGTCTTGTGCTCGAGGATTGCTATGTATTATTTCTTATAATGATCCTCCTCAAGTATATTCAGCTACCAATTTTACCTTTAATGGTACTCTTTGTTTTTCCTTGAAGTCTGGAAAGGTTCCTTGTATATGGCTAAAACGGACACTATTGACTAATTAGATGGATCCCATAGGGAGCCACCCTGGTGGAAGTGGACTTCTAGCTTCTTTTCTTGCCCGGATTGCTTTTGGAGCTACAGATGGGAGTGAGAGCACTCTGACTAATACCTCTGTACCTTGATTATGATTCATAATGGTACGGTGCCCTTTGCGGAAAATTCTCTTAATCTTTCCACTTCTACTTCTCGCAAGGTGCTTCCATCTAGTCCACCTGAGCAGGAGTTTCCTCCGGAGCATACCCCATGCCAAAGTAAAAGACATAATAGTAAAGAAATAATTCCGGGATTTGAGTTTTCTCCCCCCTTAAAGGGGACACAATTTAATTATTCAGGTAATCATACAGGGAAGCGAAATGTTTGGCTTTGGTACCAATGGTTGTTATCTAATAGCCAGAGAGCTTTTACTTCTCTTACACCCTTTGCTTGGCTATTAGGAGAATCCTTTGAGTTATTCAACATATCAGCCCTTCGTAGTAAGGGCAGTGACGTAAACTTAACAAATATATGTTATAATAACCGGTTGTCTGATTATTCCTATGATGTTGCCCCTGTATGTGTCAAAAGAATTCCTTGTTAGCTTGTGATTCATCTACTGTCACATGTTATTTGGCAGAATGTTGGGTTGGACGTAATGATACAGCCCTTTTGGCAAGATTACCCACCTTTGTGCCTGTTTCAGTAGAAGCTAACCCTGAGTATTTCCCAATTCTGAACTTATTACGAGAAAAGAGAAATTTTGGATTTACTGCAGCCATAGTATCTGCAATAGTTATTTCAGTAGCTGCTGCTACTACAGCAGTCATTGCCATGACCAACCAAGTTCAAACGGCAGATACCATTAATAGTGTTGTAGAAGAGACAGCCTCAGCCTTGACTGTCCAGGAAGATTTTAATACTCACGTGTCTTCTGGATTATTGTTAGTTAATCAAAAGAGTTGATCTAGTACAGGATAGTGTGGAGGAACTGTTTAAACTTATGCAGATATCTTGTGTTTCTTCCCTTAAAGGATTGTGTGTAACCCCTCTGACAGCTAATTTTAATCGGTCTCTTGAACAGAGTCATCTCCTTTCAGAGCTCCTTAGAGGCAATTAGTCAATGAGAGCAGAAGAACTATCGAAGAATTTGGCTTTTCAAATTATCACTTTGAATGGCACCAAATTTGACCCAATTACTCTAGAAGGCTTTGCAACCTGGGTCACTAATGCCTTCTCCTTTATTAAGGAATGGGCAGGAATGTTGGCCTGGGGAGCAATACTTTTTGTTGGAATTATATTTTGGCTGTGGCTTTTGTGCCATATGAAACGAGAACAAGCACGTCAAAAAGCCGTTGTGTATCAGACTTTGGCAGCCATTGAGGATGGTGCCTAGAATTCGGCTGGCATCCTTGATGGATTAATAGATTGCCAATAAAAACTTGTTTAACCTCTTGCTTTAGTCCATTATGGGAAAGTCGCTTATTTCCAGCTTTGACAAAAGTTGCAGCAGAACCCCGAGTTTGTTATCATTATGGTGATCTCCGTTCGAAGGGAAACATCTATGATCAAGAATTGTTGGCGCAGAGTCTACAAGCAATGTCATATCTGAGAACTGGGCGGGCATGGAAGCTTTAGCCTTAGGCCAGATCCTGGTCTCCATTGGTTGCCTGTGGTGTCTCTGCAAAAGGACACAGGTTCATAGAGAAAGAGATCTTGTCATGTTGACTGAAGCCACTATTGCCATGGAGGTTGGCCACTCCCCCCATGTTTGGCTTGCTGCAGTTAAGCAGTGATGATTTATCTTCTCAAGTGTGCTTTTTTCCCTATCAGCATTGAGTGCTGGGGTCTCAACAGTTAAGGTTCAGGCAGGCTATCGCCTAAAACAGGGGCCATGCTGACAGGGGATACCAGCTTACCCTGGGCCTTAGTAGGCTTGTGCTGCGTGAGTACTCAGTGACGGGCTTGATGGCCTGGCCTAGAAATGATTTACCTGGAGCATGTTTCTTGCTGGAGAGCTGGTTGCCTCTCGCTCATATAAAATAAAAAAGGGGGAGCTGTGGGGAGCCTAGCTGCTGCTCCTTAAAGATGGCGCTGACTGCCTCAGCCTTATCAGCCTTACTGGCATAAATAACTCCTAATATGGCATTAGGCTGTGTTGACAGTGATATGATCCTAAGCCCAAGAATATGATGCTAAAGCCCGAGATTTCCTGGCGTATGAGCAGGAGCTACTTGGCATTCTGTGAGTGGCCAGGATAGGGTTTAATTGGTTGCTTCCGGTGGGGTTCGGGGCCATTCACCATGAAGCTTAAGCTGTAACTGCATGCATCAAGTATCCTGAGTAAACTGACTTGAGAAGGAACCTGTTTGATCTGTGTCTTCTTCCTGCTGGTCGGGGTGGGGCGCAGATCAATGTAGAAGAATGCAAATTGATCCATTCCTATATCCTTGTACAAAGCTCAAGTCTAGGTGGATCAGAGACCTCCACATTAAACCAGAGACTCTGAAATTCATAGGGGAGTCAGTGGGGAAAACCCTTGAAGATATGGGCACAGGGGTAAAATTCCTAAAGAGAACACCAATGGCTTGTGCTGTAAGATCACAAACCAACAAATGGGACTTTATAAAATTGCAAAGCTTCTGTAAAGCAAAAGATACTGTCAATAAGACAAAAAGGCCACCAAGAGATTGGGAATGAATTTTTACCAATCCTAAATCTGATAGGAGGCTAATATCCATTATTTACAAAGAGCTCAAGATGCTGAACTCCAGAAATTCAAATAATCCCATTAAAAAATGGGGTACAGAGCTAAACAAAGAATTCTCAACTGAAGAATGCCAAAGGGCTGAGAAGCACGTTGAAATATGTTTGAAATCCTTAATCATCAGAGAAATACAAATCAAAACATCCCTGAGATTCCACCTCACACAGAGTCAGAATGGCTAAGATCAGAATTTCAGGTGACAGCAGATGCTGGCAAAGATGTGGAGAAAGAGGAACACTCCTTCATTGCTGGTGGGATTGCAAGCTGGTACAACCACTCTGGAAATCAGTCTGGAGGTTTCTCAGAAAACTGGACATAGTACTACCGAAAGATCCAGCAATACCTCTACTGTGCATATACCCAGAAGATATTCCAACTAGTAACAAGGACACATGCTCCACTATGTTCATAGCAACCTTATATATAATAGCCAGAAGCTGGAAAGAACCCAGATGTCCCTCAACAGAGGAATGAATACAGAAAATGTGGTACATTTATATAATGGAGTACTACTCAGCTATTAAAAAACAATGAATTTATGAAATTCTTGAGCAAATGGATGTATCTAGAGCATATCATCCTGAGTGAGGTAACCCAATCACAAAAGAAGTCACTTAATATGCACTCACTGATAAGCGGATATTAGCCCAGAACCTAGAATACCCAAGATACAATTTCCAAAACACAAGAAAATCAAGAAAGACCAATGCATGGATACTTCATTCCTCCCTATAATAGGGATTAAAATATACATGGATGGAGGTGCAGAAACAAAGTTTGGAGCTAAAATGAAAGGATGGACCATCCAGAGAGTGCCCTACCCAGGTGTTCCATCACATAATAGCCACTAAATGCAGACACTACTGCATATGCCAGCAGGATATTGCTGAAAGGGCCCTGATATAGGGGTCTCCTGTGAGGCTTTGACAGTCCCTGACAAATACAGAAGTGGATGTTCACAATCATATATAGGGCAGAACACAGGGTCCCCAGTGTAGGGACTAGAGAGAGTACCCAAGAGCTGTAGGGGTCTGCAACCCTATAGATGGAATGACAATATGAACTAATCTGAACCCCCAGAGCTCTTGTTTCTAGCTGCATATCTATTAGAAGATGGCCTAGTTGGCCATTATTGGGGAAGAAAGGCCCTTGGCATAACAATGGTTATATGCCCCAGTACAAGGGAATGCCAGGGCCAAGTAGTGGGTGTGGGTGGGAAGGGGAACAGGCTGTGGGCAGGGTATAGGGGAATTATGGGATAACACTTGAAATGTAAATGAAATTATCTAATAATAAAGAAAGAAAGAAAAAAGAAAAACAAAGAAAGTCACACAAAAAAAGAAAATTTTCCACAGCCAAATTTAAGTTTATCTATGAAAATATAAGTGTACATATTTTATTCATAAATTCCTTTGTATCAAAATTTTAAAAAATAATAATTTTATAAAGGTGAAAAATGCACAGCCTTGATCTTACAGATAATGTATAAACATTTGAACTGAACTCTCATGTACTCTTCCTATAAAAAGTATATCATTCCTTTGGTAGAGTTTCAAGAATTATTTTTACTTTTATGTTTGTGTGTGTGTCTGTGTCTGTTTCTATGTATACTCAAGTCCTCAGAGGTCATAGGAATCAGATTTTCTTGAGATCTAGCTCAGATGTAGGGAACATTCATGTTCTATTTTCTCTTAGTCCTTAGCCATAAAAGTCAGATTATTTAGATTTATGAAAACAAATACCCTCCGCTTTTTCATTGTGAATTTCTTCAAAACAAACTCTGGGTAAGGTGTTGTTTCACCAAACATACATACTGTGATTGTCACGATGTTTTGCCAGGTGTTCGGAATAGTTCTTTTCATTGACATTCATGTAAGAAATCATGCATTTTTCTGTCTCCAAAGTCCTTCCTAGCAACACACTGCTGGGTACGCTTTTACTTTACAGAGACTTTTGTAGTCACTTTGTGATGTGTCTTGCTATAAGACGTGATTTTCCTGTAAAATGTCATGAATGTAGTTTCCTAGATTTGAGCACCTACAGTGTGCAGCACCCCAGATAAGCTGGGTCTTCAGCAAGCCTTGACATTAGTGACATTAGTGACATGCCACACTGCTTGTCACTCTGCTTAACCGCTGTGTTTTGTTTACATTTATTTGACTTTGAAAGAAACACAGAAATAGAAAATGATTAGGGTCTCTCAAGTCTAGTATACTAATACATTTTTAAAAACTTCAGTATGATTTAAAGGTACCATTCCAACTTGAGTCTGCTACTGGCAAAGACATTGAAGCATACATTCATACACAGGCCCGGCAGACTCTTCATGACTGTGTTCTGATTGTTGTAAGCCTTTCCTATCCTAAGCCTTGCTCATGCTTACAGGTTGCCTAGTTTCCTTGAATCTTTCTCTGTAGTATACATAGCTATCTTCACATTTCTGGAGTCTCAGAATCTAAGATCCAAGGAAATCTTTACAAGATCTATGTTAGATAAATATCATATCAGGAAAACACCATGTTACTGAATTATCATTACTCATTTCTATATATGATATCAAATCTGAGAAGTTTTGTACCTTCCAAATTTACTCTCTGTACTTAGATCCTAATCTATGTTAAATTGTGAAATATATTTGTCAATTAAAATTGAACAAACTTAACTAAGAAATTTCTACTGGGAAGTCAAAAATTTGCATTGAAACAGTTCTGTCTACACAAATAAATGTGTATGCATGCGTTGCTATGTTAGAAACAAGAGACGTAAAGACAATACAGTGTTAAGGCTTTATGCAGTTGTCTACTATCAACACCTCTGAGAAGTAATTTAGGACTTCCCCCAATGTTGATTTCTTCTCCCTTTATATAAGGAATTATTTTATTTCCTTATATAAAGTTCCATTCTTAGATTCCAAGTATTTTTTTCTGATGATTGGTTTTACTTTACTTGGGTTCCTCTGTTCTATTTGTTTTAACCATAATGTTATTGACATCTGTTTAGCATACAAAGTATATTTGGAAAGTGAAGAAATTTTCAAAATACTTATCCTTTTTTTTTCAGATAGCTAGCAATCTCTACCCTTCTTCGTGCTCTTCAGACATGAAAAGGGGGTGGTAGTATTAATGCACTAGTGTGAACCAAAAGATTGTCCCGGGTACTCATTTGCCAATGTTCTTAGACACCAGAATTGGCAGACTTTCAGGCTGTTTCAAGATAAATTATTTATGATGGATGTAAATACAGGCAGCTTATTAAAGAACAGTAAGATGTGGTGGCTATAATAGCTGCCAGATTTGTTCATACATCTCCAATACACAGAACAGTGTTGGGCACATTTGATCATTTAATAATAAATATAACTTGTTACTTTTATAATTTTATTCTTAGATCAGAGTAATAGATATGCATGCCTAGTAGAGCAAAACTATGTTTCATGTATCTCTGTGCAAAATAAAATCACCATAATGAGGGCTCAGAGCTTTTTCTTCAAGACATGAACACACACAGTGACTGAATAATGCATGAGAGACAAGGACATAAAACAATTTTATAAATAACATGAAAGAAAATACAAAGATATAAATATATTTTGGAACTTATTCTAAGTGGAAAAAAGATGCAAATGAATGAATCATTTTATAGCAAATGCTTTAGAGATGTTTTTGGTGATTTTGTCTATCATAAAAGTATGTCAGTTGTTTATAAAAGCTGCACAGGTATGAAGGCAAAAATGAAAGTGAAAAAATTGGCTGCAAGCATGGCTCTGATGCTGTGGTTATCCATGTGTCCCTTGAAGAACTGGAAAAGAAATGAGGGTTCAAGTAGTTGAACTCACCTGCCTAAAGCCAAGAGAAGATTAAAAGCCCAATCTAGCAGAATATCCATTCTGCAAGAGAAATCTGATGCTCTCATCAGAATGCTCACTACATTCCGACATTGTGAAGATTTCATTTATCCCAGGAGCAGGAAAATAGATCTGTAGGAAACTAAGAAGTTTCCGAATGATAATTTCACTCTGGAAGTGCAATTTCACACTAAGTTTCTTTTATTTCATTGTATTTTACACTTTTATAAGAGAAAATGTGAGCTTATTCATTTTGTTCATGTTCCTGAAGAGAATCAAAGAAATTAATACGTCACAGAAGACATATAGTTCTATATTTTTTTTTTTTACTTGAAACTTAAGTTAAACTGATACTACTTCCCTCTGGACCATGCTCTGTAATCTTGATGAAATTATTTGAATGGCCCCACAGTGGTGATGTGAGCTCCACTAGAAAGCTGGTTAATATGCCTAAAACAGCACACTTCTACACTCTTTAATAACATGCCAATCTATTTTTATTGAAATTATTTAATGTTGGAGGCCTGAGTTCTCTTCCTTGAGGATAATATAATGTTTATGCATAGGAACCAGGAAATGATAAATTCAACTATATTCAGTTTCTTCATGATCATATATTACCTTTCATTCCTTTTACCTATTAGAGTCTTAAGCTATTTTCTATAAATAAAATATTTTGTACAATTTAGAACTATTTTTATTTGCTAGTCACTTGTCTTGTGTTGGACTCAGAAAATGTTTTAAAGGAGGAACTTTCCTCCCTTCGTTATTATTTACTAGCTAAGTTCTGTATGCAAAGTTTGTGGTTTTAGGATGTCTAATAACAGAATAATGTGGTTATCATCGTTTTTATGTCCAGGCAAAGCAATAAAGAGAGTTAATAGGAGTAAATGACAATTTAGGTAGAATTATAGAAAACTCTTTATAAAGGCTTAGCCATGTCATGAGAAACTCTCATAATTAGGACATTCTTCTATGATACTGAAATAGTAATTATTAAAAGACTATGATATCTCTCTCAAGTAGAAAAACAGAAAACTGAGTGATGAAGTCATTTATGACATTTAGACATATTCCTGCTTTTGCATCAAGAGGATTATGAACAAAACTTTTAGACATTCTAGAATGCACAAAAATGCACATAGCCCTCCCTTCAAATACATATACTAATGTGTAAAGAGTTCAGACTGAGAAACCTTTTTAATTAATTTATTTATTTATATCCCAGTTGTAGTTTTTCCATCCTCCTCTCCTATCATTCCCTTCCTGCCTCTCATTGTACCTCCCTGCCATCCTTCTGTCCTCCTGATCTCCTCAGAAAAGGAAAGGCTGCCTACAGATATCAAGTCACTTTGGCATATTAGGTTCCAGTAGGACTAAGCAAACCTCCTATTGTGGCTAGACAAGGAAGCCCCATTGAGGGATAAGCAATCCAAAGGCAGTCAGCAGTCAGAGAACGCCCCTGCTCCAGCTGTTAGGAATTGAAAATGAAAACCAAACTGTACAATTGTTACATATGTGCAGAGGGCCTAGGTCCATCCTTGTTTGTGGTTCAGTCTCTGTGAGCCCATAAGGTGAATTAATTCTCTAGGGATTATTGTGGTGTTCTTAATATCTCTGGCATACTCAATCCTTCCTCCCCTTCTTAGCTGTCTCCTATGAGGCTTTGACAGTCCCTGACACATACAGAAGTGGATGCTCACAGTCATCTATAGGGCAGAACACAGGTCCCCAATGTAGGAGCTAGAGAGAGTACCCAAGAGCTGTAGGGGTCTGCAACCCTATAGATGGAACAACAATATGAACTAATCAGAACCCCTAGAGCTCATGTCTCTAGCTGCATATATATTAGAAAATTGCCTAGTTGGCCATTATTAGGAAGAAAGGCCCTTGGTCTAGCAATGTTTATATGCCCCAGTACAGGGGAATGCCAGGGCCAAGTGTAGGGGAGCAGAGCGGGGGGAGGGTATATGGGACTTATGTCTTATGGGATAGCACTTGAAATGTAAATGAAGAAAATATCTAATAAAAAATGTGGAAAAAAAAAAGGATTCCCCAAGCTCCATTTAATGTTTGGATGCGCATATCTGGATCTGTTTATATCAGTTGCTGGGTGAAGGCTCTCTGATGACAGTTATTCTAGGCTCCTGTCTACAAGTATAGAAGTATATCATTAATGGGATAAGGGTAGACAATCTGTCTCAAGCTAGGCCAGTCATTGGTTGGCCATTCCCTCATGCTGCCCCATCTTTATCCCAGAACATCTTTTCATCAGCACAAATTTTGGTATAAGCTTTTGCTGCTGAGTGGTGTTCTAATCTCTCCATTGAAAGTCTTGCCAGGTTATTCCAGATGGACATTTAAGGTTCCACATTTCCCAATGCTAGGAATCTTCTTGTAGAGAGTTGCACAGTAGATGGCGCTGGCTTTCACCTTCCGCTAGCCCATAGCGAGTGCTCTCAGGGATACAAGTCCTTAATTGGCTAAGGCTGATGATCTGGCTTGCTTCCATATATGTGGACCTATCTGCTGTTGCCACATGGCTTACTGGGATAGGTTGGCCTAGGACTATTTAGCCTATGGGCTGGCTTTCCCCGTGTTCTATTAGTCAGAGTCAGTTAGTCAGGGTCAGTTAGTGAGGGTCAGTTAGTCAGAGTGAGTGAGTCAGGGTTAGTTAGGAAGAGTTAGGCCAGAGTAGTCAGAAGAACTTTTATTCACGGTTTCCTGAATAAACTGTTTAAGGAAGAGCTCGGGGGTCGTGTCCTTCTTGCTGATGAGAGGAGCGCAACATCTCAGGTCAGGTAAGGCTCCTAGATTCCTGGGAGCTTTCATTGTCCTTGGTTTCTAGCATTTCCCAGAGAAGCTTCACCCTAAACTCCATCAATTCCAGTTATCTCTCCCAGTACTCTCATATCCCATCTCTCCCCTTACATAATTCATTTTTTTTTTTTTTTATATTTGTTTAGCCAGTTGTCTGGTAGACTCTTTTTTTTTTTCTTCAATTTTTTTTTCAACTTTTATTAGATATTTTCTTCATTTACATTTCAAGTGTTATCCAGAAAGTTCCCTATATCCTCACCCCTCCCGGCCCTGCTCCCCTACCCACACTCTCCCACCCCTTGGCCCCGGCATTCCCCTGTATTGGGGCATATAAAGTCTGCATAACCAAGGGGCTTCTCTTCCCATTGATGGCCAACTAGGCCATCCTCTTCTATATATGCAGCTAGAGACACGAGCCCAAGGGGTACTAGTTAGTTCATGGTTATTCTTCCACCTATAGGGTTGAAGACCCCTTCAGCTCCTTGGGTACTTTCTCTAGCTCCTTCTTCCTTGGGAACCCTGTGTTCCATCTAATAGCTGACCGTGAGCTTCCACCTTCCTGTTTGCCAGGCATTGGTATATTTTCCCCCGAGACCACTATATCCAGGCCCTTTCAGCACCATCTTGCTGGCATATGCTATAGTGTCTATGTTTGGTGACTGATTGTGGGATGGATCCCTGGCAGCCGCAGTCGTTGGGTCCATCCTTTGGATTGAGCTGCACAAATGCTCCCTTTAACTCTTTCAATGTGTGCTTTGT
>LR750832.1:49663-103550 GCA_902729485.2 Mus minutoides
ATTCTGTTGCTGACGCTCATATCTATGGTTCCTGATTTTTTTCCTATGGTTTCTATCTCCAGGGTTAACTCCTTTTGGTTTTTCTTAATTGTTTCTACTTCCATTTTTAGGTCCTGGATGGTTTTGTTCCATTCCATCACCTGTTTGGTATTCTTTTCCTGTAACTCTCTCAGTATTTCCTCTTTAAATGCTTTTAGTTATTTATCTGTGTTTTCCTGTAACTCTCTAAGTTTTTCTTCTTTATATGCTTCTAGTTGTTTATCTTTGTTTTCCTGCATTTCCTTCTTATAGTCCTCCATCATCATCCTGACCAGTGATTTTATATACATGCCCTGCTTTTCTGGTGTGCTGTTGTATCTAGGACTTGATGTGGTGGGTGAGTTTGGGTCTGGTGATGCCAAGTACCCTTGGATTCTGTTGCTTCTGCTCTTGCGCTTTCCTCCTGCCATCTCTGCCCGAGGTGACCTGGCGTTGGTGCAGACCAGAATGGACCTGCTGTTTTGCCCTAGTCCCTTATCAATCTCCTGGCTGATGTCTCAAGTTCCACAAGATTGGGTCGGAACAGAGGCTGTGTTCCCCTTCTCACCTCACTTCTAGAGATAGCTTGGGGAGTCCCAAAAGAGCCTAAGAGAGTGCACAGAGCCTGAGGCCCAGGCCCTGAGCTCCTGATGTGGTCTTAAAGTCCTGGAGTTGTTGGGCTCAGGGGAAAGATGGCGGGGTGGCGGGTCCTCTGGCTGGGAGAGGCCCAGCCTCAGGTGGGGCGGAGTTCTCGGATCCTGCCCCTGGGGGCAACCGCTGACCTGATGCTCCCAACACCACCTCTGCACTGCACTCACGCGTAACCCCGATGTGATCTTAAGGTCCTGGGATGTCCCTAGCTGTGTCCGCTGGGCTCAGAGGAAAGATGGCGGGTCCCCTTACATAATTCTTCTCCACATCCTTTTCACCACAGAGTACCCTCCTGTAATCCAGCCCCAGTTCCTGATGTCAATTCTATTTCCCCGTCTCTATGAGATTCAAGCTTCTCCCCTTGGGTTCTCCTTGTTAAATACCTTCATTGGATTTGTTGATTGTAGCATTTGTTATCTTCTATTCATTGGTAATATCTACTTATAAGTGAGTACATACCATGTTTTTCTTTCTAGGTTTGAGTTACCTCACTTCGGATATTTTTTTTTTCTAGTTAAATTCTGAAAACTGTATGATGCTGTTTTTTTTAATAGATGAATAAAATTGCATTGTGTAAATTAACTCAGTTTCTTTATCCATTCTTTCATTAAGGAATATCTAGTTGATTTCCAGTTTCTCTCTATTTTAAACTGCTATAAACAAAGAGGATGAAGTGTCCTTATATATGTTACAGAATCTTTTGGGTATATGCCCAGGAGTGGACTAGATGGGTCTTGAGGGAGAACTATTAACAATTTTCTAAGAAAATACCAAATTGATTTCTAAAGTGTTTGTTCAAGTTTGTACTCCCACCAGCAATGGAGGCTGCCCTTTCTCAACATCCTTGCTAGCATGAGCTTTCATAATAGTTTATTATTATTATTATTATTATTAACCATTTAATAATAATTTATTAATTTAATAACTGTTTATTATTAACCATTCTGGTGGTTAATGTGATGATGCAAGATGGAATCTCAGAGTAATTTTGATTTGCATAAGCACAAAAAACTGTGAAAGTCAAATGTTTTATTCTTTTAGCAATGACAGATACAGTTGCTTAGCATCATGCAAGAGTATAGCTTATTGTTTTTAATCACTGTAATGAAAAGACAATGGCAACATTTGTTTGCTTATTAACCCTTGTCCTTACACACTAAGTACACAAGAGAATCAAGTTACACTATCCACAACAGTTAATGAATTAAATTTATCCCTATCTGTGACCTATAAGAGAAAAATATAAAGAAAAGTCTATGAAGTAGTTTCTCTGTCCTGTGAAATGACCGTCTTTGGCAAACTTAGTAATACCAGGCAGTGCTCACAAATCTTCAGAAGTGATTACTGAATATGAATAGTCCATGCTTTGACTATTTAAGTGCCCTTTTCTTTAAATCAGTATGCTGAAAGACATTCTGCAGTCTTCAATCAAATCCACAAAGATTGTTATTGCTAGTACTTAGCTTTCAGAAGCTTGCTTGGTTTTTGAGCTTTTACTTGCAGTCATTGTAGAGTTTTGTAAAGTACATTGAATGATGTGTTTGAATGATAAAGTGCCTTACATGTAAAAGTGGCTGTTGATTCTGTTGCCTGCATCCTGCAGATCTGTGACATGATGGAATGCTTTCCTTACAGCTGCAGAGATCCCTGCTGATCATCAGCCACATGGTATATCTGTCTCTTTCCCATACCAACACATTCTGCCAGTTTCAATATTATATTTTATGAAATCTTTTAAAAGACTGTCTGTAATGTTCACACATATTTTTCATTCAAAATTGAAAAATATCTAAAATAATAAGAAATCAATATTTAAGAAATTCACTATATTAAGTTGAAAATATAATTAAATAGCAATAATCTGTGTAAAAGTAAAGGGAAGGCAATCATATATCTAAAAATGAAAGCAGATACATTTTAAATTTCTACTTGTACTTTCAGAATTCTTGGTGTGGTGGTTTGCACCTGTAATTCCCTCATATTTGGAAATACTTTTAGAGAAAATCTTTGTGCTGCACTTGACTCTGATGTATATATTAAGTTGTTACTTTTCTCAAAAACCTCAAGATAATAGAAGTATTCTAGGCAGAGAAAAATGCAACTGAGAACTCCCACATCAGGAGTATGGAGAGATTTGTGGGAGTTAAGGGGAGCAAAAGTAAAGTGAAAGCATCGATTTAATTGCACTCAGAACATGGAGAATTTCAACATTTACAGGATGTGTGTTTGTCACCAGAAATATCCATACAAACTGTAAATAAAATAAAATTAAAGAGTTCACAAGCAGGCTTGCAAGGTAGTGGGACTTGCTACTAAGATTGAAGACCTGAGGTCATTCCACATAATTTAAGGAGAGAAACCATCTTCTCCAAGTTGTCTTCTAATTGCCACAGATATATTTTGGCACCCACCCCCACACACAGATACACATTTACATTTATACACATACAAACATAAACTATCATAATAAGTAAATAAATTTAATTTAAAATAAACATTGAACTGTTTTTGAAAGTGCAGCATAAATTTATAAGAAAAATATAGAATGATATATATCTAAATTGTTCCTTCTTTTTCTTGTGAACTTGGTTATATTTGTATAAATTATAATTATAAAAAATTATAATTTTTCTTGTCTAGAGTAACATAAAGTCAGTAATGACAACTGCTTGACCACTGGTTTTTGGGAGAATAAATGTAGAATGTTTAATTGCAGGAAATTTAACTTCAATTATGTTTCACAATGCTGAGGTATAGGGATCTCAGAGAATCCAAAAATATACAGCCTATTTTTGTTGTGCTTGATTGCCCCACGAGGTAGAAGGAACGTTTCTATTGATAAAGGCACCCTGTACTTCAGAACTCTGGAGCTACAGTTAGCCTGAATGCCTCTCCCTTGTGGCTGAGCTTTAATGATACCAGAAGACATAATATAAAATTCCAAACAAGGAAAGAAAAGAAATCTCCTACCTAGCTTTGATATCTGTAAACCACACCACAACCAGCATGGCATTTTAATTAATGGAATAAGTGTTTAGTCAAATCAGACATTGGTTAGTTACACCAAGAAACTTTATGCTCTGTTGTCATGGCATATTTGCACACAGGTCAACATTGAAGATCAAAGGGTTTGTGATTGGCTTGGTGTTTATATTTCTCTTTTGTCAGCCTGCAGAGTAACTTCCCATACAAAGACACTAGAATTTTAGGGTGAATGTTCTATGTAGAAGCTTACTAAGTCCATGTTCAATTAGCTGTGTAGTTGTCTTAGCAATGGAAATCTGTTGTCAGTTTGTGGAGAACAAATTACTGTCTTGGCAACAGCTTAGGTTGTTAGGGTATTTCCATAGAATTCCTTTGGACAACAACTCAATGGGATGTAACCCAGTGTCAGTAATGGAAGCTTCATTTAGTGACAAGTAGTGGCCTACATCCCTTTCATTATTTAGAGACTTCATTAGGATCACTTTAATATGTTTTGGGAAGTTTCTACTACATAGGTTTTCATACTGTAATTCTAATGCACTTCAATTTTAGCTGTCTCTCCCTGCATTTCCTCCCTCCACTCTCATCTCTCCTCCTTCTCGCCACCTGATTCTCCTGTTTCTGCTCTCCATGCCCAGATCTCACTTATAAAATCTATTCTATTTCCCCTTCTCCTAGTTCTATCTCATACTTAATTTCTCTATATGGTAGCTTGGTCATCATTTACTTAATGGCTAATATCCATATATAAGTGAATATGTACAATATTTTTCTTGATGAGTCTGGATTTTATCATTCAAGATGATTTTTTTCTAATTCCATCCATTTGCATGCAGATTTTAAAATGTCAATTTTTTTTTTTTTACCTCTGAGTAATACTGTGTCAATGTATATTTTCTTTATTCATTCTTCAGTGGAGGGAAATTTGGTTTGTTTCCAGAATCTGCTGGTATGAACAAACAAGGTTAAGTGCCCTTAGTTATGCTAGGATAAAAAGCCTTTTGAATATGTGGCTAAGCGTGGCATAACTGAAGATAGATTGATTTCCAACTTTCTGTAGTTTCTATAGTGTCTGTATTACTTTGCTCTTCCACCAGAATTTAAGTGTTGTCTTTAATTCTATATCCCCCCCCCAAAATGCGTTTTCAAATTTTAAAGTAATTCCGATTTGTATTTTCCTGATGGCTAAGGATATTGAACATTTTCTTATTATTTGTCAGCTATTTGAGAATCTTCTATGGAAAAGTCTTTGAGATTTATACTGCATTTTAAAAATGTATTACTTACTGTTTTGGTATTTAATTATGTGAGTTCTTTATATATTTTGGATACTGGTCCTCTCTCAGACATGCAATTGGTAAAAATCTAACAATTCTTTCAGCTGCTGCTTAGTCTGAATGACTGTGTTCTTTACTGTGCAGAGCATTTCGGTTTGCAGTCCCATTTCTTGTTAATATTAGTGCTTATGCCGTGTTCTGTTCAGAAAATATTATCCTGTGCCAATTAGTTAAAGGCTATTTCCTACTTTCTCTTCTATCAGGTTCAGTCTAACTGGTTTTATCTTGAGATATTTGATCCATTTGTACTTGCGCTTTGTGCAGAATGGTAAGTACCTATTTGCACTTTTCTATGTGTAAACACCCAGTTTGATTATCACTTGTGTCTTTTATCCCAGTGGGCATTTCTGGCTTGTTTATCTAAAATAAGGTGTACATAGGTGTGCTGATATATACTAGGGTCTTCAATTTTATTTGAGTGATCAACCTGTCAATTTTGACATAATGCCATTGAATTTTTATTACTATAGCACTGTAATACAACTTTAAATCATGATGGGCATATCTCCAATAGTTCTTTCATTAGTCAAGATTGTTTTAGTTACCTCGGTTGTTTTATTTATGAGTTTGTTTATTTTCTGATGTGAAGCAAAGAATTGTCCTTTCAGTATCTTTAAAGAATTGTGTTGGGATTGTGATGGGGCTTTCATTGAATCTGTAGCTTGTTTTTGATATAATAGCCATTTGAGCTATATTAATCCTATGAATCCAGGAGCATGGGAAATCTTTTCAACTTCTGATTTCTTCAACAATGTATTTCTTCAAAGCCTTTAAAATTTTTATTACACATGTCTTTTACTTGTTTGCTTAGAGATACCCATAGATATTTTATATCATTTGAAACTACTATGTAAGATATTTTTTGCCTGACTTATTTTTTCCTCAGTCCATTTATCATTAATATATTGGAGGGTTGTTACTTTTATTGTAAGTTATTTTTCTATCCAGCTACTTTGATGAAAATTTTTATAGGCTATAGTAGTTAGCTGGTAGAATATTTTGAGTCCCCTGTGCATAATATCACATCATTTAGAAATAATGACACTTTGACTTTTTCCTTTCCTTGTATTTCCTAATCTCCTTCAGTTGTCTTATTGCCATAGTTAAAATTTCAAGTAGTATATTGAAAATGTATATAGAGAGTGGATAACCTTGTCTTGTTCTTGATATAATGTAATTGCTTTTAGTTTCTTTCCATGTAACCTGATGTTGTTTATAGTCTGTAAACAGTATTTATTACATTTAGGCATATTCTATGTACCTCTAATCTCCTCGAGATGTTTATCATGAAGGGATAATGGATTATGTCAAAGGCCTTTGCTGAATCTAGTGAGATGATTATGTGTTTTCTTTTCCTTTATTATGCTTATATGATGGTTTATACCTACAGGTTTTTCTATATTGCACCAAACCATTCCTGCATATTTAGGATGAAGACTACTTGATAATGGTGAATCAGCATTTTGATGTGTTCTTGGATATAGTTTGCAAGTACTATATTGATTTTGCATATATGTTCATAAGAAAATAAGTTCTGTAATCTATAACTTTTTTGGATACTTATGAACTTTGATCATCAGGGTAATAGTGGCCTTACAAAAATATCCATTTTCCTTCTTTTTATATTTTAGGGAATAATATGTAGAGTATTTGTATTAATTCTTCTATGAAATTCTGGTAGAATTCTTCAATAAAACCATCTGGCCATGGGCCTTTTTCAGTTGGGAGACTTCTATTTCACTAAAGTTCTTTTTAAATTGCTCATCTGATTTTGATTTAACTTTGATAAAGTGAGATGAATCAGGTAAATTATCCACTTCCTTTATATGTTCCAGTTGACAGAGAACATTTGAAATATAATTCATTAGATTTCCCCATTATGTTATGTTGTTTCTCCCTTTCTGTTTCAGGTGTTGTTAATTTTAGATATTCTCCCTCTGCATTTTAATTAATTTGGGTAAGAGTTTATTGATATTGTTGATTTTCTCAAAGAACCATCTCTTTGGATTATTGATTCTTTGTCTAATTTTTCTTTGTTTCTATTTTATTGATTTTACTGATTGATTATTTCTTGGGTGTGATTTCCTTTTTTTGATTAGGTGTGCTGTTAAGTATTTTGATTTTTGTTTTCTTTTGTTTTTATTTGATTGATTTTTTGTTGTTGGCTTTTAATTTTTTTTTTTTTAATGTAGGCACTTAGTTTTGTTAACTTGCCTTTCAGTACTATTTTCATTGTGTCCCACAAGTTTGGGTATATTATGTGTTCATTTTCATCCAAGTATAGAAAAAAAAATAATTACTTTCTTTTGTTTTCCCTGTCTTGGTCTATTTTTCATTCTGGAGAGAGTTATTCAGTTTCCATGGTTTTGTTAAGGTTTTTTTTTTTATGGTTTTTTGAGACAGGGTTTCTCTGTATAGCCCTGGATGTCCTGGAACTCACTTTGTAGACCAGGATGGCCTCGAACTCAGAAATCCACCTGCCTCTGCTTCCCGAGTGCTGGGATTAAAGGCATGCGCCACCATGCCCAGCTTTTGTTAAGTTTTAAATTAATGATATTCAGCTTTAATCTGTGCTAGATTGATATAATACATAAAACTTTTCAAAATTTTATTTCTTGAGAGTTGCTCTATGTCTGAGAATATGCTCAATTTTGTGGAAAGATTTATTAGATTTAGAGAACAAAGTGTATTCTTTTGTGTTTGTGTGTAAATTCTGAGAGTATCTGTTAGGTCTATTCAATATATAATATCTACTATCTCCAGAATTTTCTCTCTTTAGTTTTTGTCTACATGACATGTCCATTGCAGAAAGTAGGATGTCAAAATGTCCCTTTATCAGTGTGTGATGGCCAATAAGTGATTTCAGCTAGTATAATGTTTCTATTATCTGAGTCCCCTTGAGTCTTGGGCATAGATGGTAAGAATTGAAGTACCATTTTATTAGATTTTCCTTTGATAAGTATGTATATTATTGCCTTATAGCAGTAGTAGTAGGTTTTTTCATTTCTTTTGTTTTTGTTTTTTTGAGTAGTTTTAGTTTGAAGAATCTTTTATTAGATCTTAAATCACAAGCTTGATTCTTGGGTCCATTTGCTTGGAATAAGTTTTACCAACCATTTACTATAAAGTAATAGCTATCCTTGATGTTGAGGTGTGTATCTTGAATGCAGCAGAAGGATGGATTCAGTTCACATTTATTCTTTTAATCTCTGCCATTTTGTTGGTTGAGTCTTTGTTATGGAGAGACATCATTGACTCATGATTATTGATTGTTGTTACTTTGTTAATGTTGTATATGATAATAGTGTGTGTGAATGTGTGTATGCTAATCTTCTTCTGATTTTGCTGCTGTACCTCATTTTTAATTAGATTATCTATCTAGTTTTGAATTCTTTATACAGTTTATGTATTAACACTTTATAATATATGTAGTTGGTAAAGCTATTTTTACATTTATATATTGCTGGTTTGTCAGAGAGATGGTGTCCTTTTTCCAGCAGAAGATTTTCAACTTAATAAGGTCTCATTTACTTTTGTCGTTCTTACTGCCTTTGCTACTGGTTTTATTTAGAATGTCTTTGCCTTTTGCAATGATTCAAGATTTTTTTCTGTAATTTTTGTTTTATGAGATTTAGTATATGTGGTTTTATGTTGAAGCATGTGATTCATTTGGAATTGATTTTTTTTCTTTCAGTATAACAGGTTTTTTAAAAAATTTTTCTAAGAATTTCTTATCATGTATCCTGATCACATTCATTTCCAAGTCCTTCCATGTCTGCCCCCCCACCCCAAGCATTGTGATCTCTTCCTCCAAAAGAGTTTTTAAAGCTTAAAAAAGAAGGCAAATTTATATTACCTATATACTTGATGAAACATGGTTGAACTCTCAGTTGTCTGGCCCTTAAATACAGAACTGAATTTTTCCCCTTTTACACTTCTGGCATAAGCCATTAATTTTGGAGAATTAGACTTCAGCATCATGTCATAAGATTTTTTTGGTTGTTTTTGTTTTGTTGTTGTTTTAATATTCTTTATTTACTTCTTTTCTAGTCTATGACTTTTTTTGGAGGGGGTGATTGGAGTATGGGTAGCAGTTTTGACAGAAGCCTTCCATATCCTTCTTTCTCGACTATGAGTCTTCTGTTATTGATCTCACAGAAACAGTAGACTTTTTACTCTTTACTGACAATGGGAGCACGAGTCCTGCGTATCTATATGGTTTGTACCAAATGAACCAACTATAAACATGACCCCAGCTGCAGGAGGACCACTGACTGAGACAACATTCTTAGAGATAGCCAAGACTATGGACATCAACATGTCCTAAGGTAGCTGCACAGTTCACCCATATCATTATGGCCTCCAGCTTTGGCAGGGCATACTGACTCCAGCATGGTCTCAGGCTGCAGTACAGACCAGTTACAGCAATTTTGATACAGCATTTTCTTATATAGTTCAGGCCAGCCTAAATATTTTATCTTCTTTCTGCCTCTTAATGTTGGGATTCCAGGTGTGAACTCTCACACCTGGCATCACTATGAGTATGGCTAATTAAGTAATAAGCTGTACTAGTCTCTTATTGTGGTTTATATTTTCTTTTCTTTTAATTTTTATTCTCCTATATATTACATCTTGATCACAGTTTCTCCTCTCTCCCCTCCCCACAATTGCTACCCCGGCCTACCTCATATCTCTGCTCTATACAAGATCAAACCCCACAACTCAGAGAATAGCAGTCCTTCTTAGGACATCAACAGAAAACAGCATAATAAATTGCAATATTCCTAGGAACATACCTCCAAATCAAGGCTAGAAAATGCAACCCAGTATGAGAAAATAGTCCTATAAATAGGCAAAAGAGTCAGCGACAGCTCCTGCTCCCACTCTTAAGGTTTCCACAAGAGCGCCAAGCTACTCAGCCATAATATATTTGCTTAGGATGTAGGTCAGATCCCTAGAGGCTCCCTTATCTCTGTAGGTTTCCATGAGCCTGGTGAGTAGATTTTGTGGGTAGTGTTCTCCTTGTGTGCCCCTGACCTCTTTCATTCTTCTCATCTTTTTTCTTCCTCTTCCACATGACTCTCTGAGTTCTGCCTAATGTTTGGCTATAGTTGTTCTGGTCAATTCTTGGATAAAGTCTCTCTGGTCTCTTCAATGATCATTCTGCTAGGCTATGGTTTTAGTATACTATTTCAACAAGACAATCTGTAGGTCAAAGGTTTTGTGCTCCAATTCCTCCATTTGAGGCTTTTCCTCATTACAGAAGATGGCCAGATCAGGTCCCATGTTTTCCATTATCTGGAGTCTTTGCTAAGGTTTCTCTTGTAGAATCCATGGAGTTTTCATTGTACTAGATTTGCACCTTGGTCATGAAATGTCCTTGAATTCCAGTTGTTTCTTCCAGTACTTTTGCCCTCCTTCCTGCCACCATTAAATCCATCCTGTTTCCAACACCGTGTGCCCAGTCCACCTGCAAAAGTGATTCTTTTTTACTTCCTTGGGTAACCCTTGCATTCCTCATTTAAGCCATACTTGTTGCTTAGCCTCTCTAGGTCTGCATAATATAGCATGACTGACTTTTACTTACAGCTAATGTACACGTATAAGTGACTACACATCATGTTTGTCTTTCTGGATCTAGGTTGCCTCATTCAGTGTGATTTTTCTTCTATTGTTTCTTTTATTCAGTCTATCCATTCACCTACAAATTTCCCAACCTTAACAGCTGTTTTTCTCCATTTATTGTAGCATTGGTGGGCATCTAGACTGCTTCCAGTTTCTGTATAGTGTGAATAAAGCTGCTATGAATATAATTTAAAGAATCTTTGTGTTGGCCCAAAACATCCTTTAGAAATACGGCCAGGAGTGGTATAGTTAGATCTTTATATAGATTGGTTTCCAGTTTTCTGAGAAACTGCTGTATGGATATTTAAAGTAGCTGTACAAGTTTGTGTTCCCACCAGCACTGGAGGAGTGTTTTCCTTGCTCTACATATTCACCACATGAGCTCTCACTTGTGTTGTTGATCTTAGCCATTCTGACAGGTGTAACATGGAATTTCAAATTCATTTCGATTTACATTTCCCAGATGACTAAGTGTCTGAATTTTTCTTTAAGTGATTTTTGGCCATTGGACATTCCACTGTTGAGAATTCTCTGTTTAGATCTGTACCCCAGTTTTAAATAGGATTATCTAGTTTGTTTATGAATAGTTTCTTGGGTTCTTTATTTATTTTGGATAATAGTCCATTGCCAGTTACGAAATTGGTGAATTCTTTTTCCATTCTGCGGGATGCTGTTGTGTAATATTGACCACATTTGCTTTATAGAAACTTTTCAGTTTCATGGGGTTACATTTATTAATCGTTGATCTTAGTACTTGCTCTATTAAAGTCCTGTGCAGGAAATTGTCTTCTGTGTCAATGCATTAAAGATTATTTCCTACTTTCTTTTTTGTCAGGTCTATGAGATTGATTTTATTTGGGGTCTTGATCTTTGTAAATGGTAAGGAGTATAGGTCCATTTTCAGTCTTTTACATACTGCCTTCCAGTAGACCAGCACTATTTATTTGACATGCTTTCTTTTCCTCTGGCTTCTTTATCAAAATTCATGTGTACAGATGAATGTGTATTTACACCTTGGAATTAGATCAGTTATATTGATCAATGTGTCTGGTTTTATGCCAATACCATTTTGTTTTTGTTACTTCAGCTCCGTAGTACAGACTCATATTAGAATGGTGATACCTCTGGAAGTTCTTCTTTTATTGTGTAGAATTATTTTAGCTATTCTGTGTGATTTTTAAAATATTTTTATTAGATATTTTCTTCATTTACATTCCAAATGCTATCCCAAAAGTCCCCTATATGCTCTCCCACCACCCTGCTCCCCTACACACTTACTCCCACTTCTTGACTCTGGCATTCCCCTGTACTGGGTCATATAAAGTTTGCAAGACCAAGGGGCCTCTCTTTCCAGTGATAGCTGACTAGACCATTTTCTGCTACGTATGCAGCTAGAGCCAGGAGCTCTGGGGGTACTGATTAGTTCATATTGTTGTTCCACCTATAGGATTGCAGACCCTTTTGGCTCTTGGGTACTTTCTCTAACCTCTGCATTGGGGATCCTGCGTTCCATCCTATATATGACTGTGAGCATCCACTTCTGTATTTGCTAGGCACTGGCAAAGCCTCACAGGAGACAGGTATCTCAGGGTCCTTTCAGCAATATCTTACTGGCATATGCAGTAGTGTCTGTGTTTGGTGGCTGATTATGGGATGGACCCCTGGGTGGGACAGCCTCTGGATGGTCCATCCTTTCCTCTTAGCTAAAACTGTCTCTGCAACTACTTCCATGGATGTTTTATTCCCTATTCTAGGGAGGAATGATGCATCCACGCGTTGGTCTTCCTACTTGATTTTCTTGTGTTTTGGAAGTTGTATCTTGTGTATTCTAGGTTTCTGGGCTAATATCCACTTATCAGTGCGTACATATCAAGTGACTTCTTTTGTGATTGGGTTACATCACTCAGGATGATATCTTCTAGATACATCCATTTGCCCAAGAATTTCATAAATTCATTGTTGTTAATAGCTGAGTAGTACTCCATTGTGTAAATGTACCACATTTTCTGTATCAATTCCTCTGTTGAGGGATATCTGGGTTCTTTCCAGCTTCTGGTTATTATAAATAAGGCTGCTATGAACATAGTAGAGCATGTGTCCATATTACCAGTTGGAACATCTTCTGGGTATATGTGCAGGAGAGGTATTGCTGGATCTACCAGTAGTACTATGTCTAGTTTTCTGAAGAACCACCAGACTGATTTCCAGAGTGGTTGTACCAGCTTGCAATCCTACCAGCAATGGAGGAGTGTTCCTTTTCTCTACATCCTCTCCAGCATATGCTGTCACCTGAATTTTTGATACTAACCACTCCGACTGATGTGAGGTGGAATCTCAGTTTTGTTTTGATTTTCATTTCCCTGATGATTAAGGATGTTGAACATTTTTCAAGTGCTTCTCAGCCCTTAGGTATTGCTCAGTTCAGAATTCTTTGTTTAGCTCTGTACCATTTTTTAATGGGGTTATTTGAAGAAAGAAATTGAAGATCTCAGAAGATGGAAAGATCTCCCATGCTCATGGATTAGCAGGATTAATATAGTCAAAATGTCTATCCTGCTGAAAGCAATCTACAGATTCAATGAAACCCCCATCAAAATTTCAATTCAATTCTTCACCGAGTTAGAAAGGGCAATTTGCAAATTCATCTGGAATGACAAAAAACCTAGAATAGCAAAAACTATTCTCAACAATAAAAGAACCAATAGTGGAATCTCCATCCCTGACCTCAAACTGTACTACAGAGCAATTGTGATAAAAAACTGCATGGTAATGGTACAGCGACAGACAGGTAGATCAATGGAATAGAACTGAAAACCCAAATGAACCTACACACCTATGGTCACTTGATCTTTGACAAGGGAGCTAAAGCCATCAGTGGAAAAAAGACAGCCTTTTCAACAAATGGTGCTGGTACAACTGGCAGTTATCATGTAGAAGTATAGGAATTGATCCATTCTTTTATTTTATTATTATTGTTATTATTTATTTATTTATTTTATTTTTTTTAGAGACAGGGTTTCTCTGTGTAGCCCTGGATTTCCTGGAACTCACTCTGTAGACCAGTCTGGCCTCTAACTCAGAATTCTGGTTGCCTCTTTGTCAGGTGTGCTGGGATTTAAGGCGTGCACCACCATGCCTGGCTGTGAATTGATCCATTTTTATGCCATGTACAAAGCTAAAGTCTAAGTGGATCAAAGAACTCCACATAAAACCAGTGACACTGAAACTTATAGAGGACAAAGTGGGGAAAACCCTTGAAGATATGGGCACAGGGAAAAAAATTCTAAACAGAATTGCAATGGCCTGTGCTATAAGATCAAGAATGCACAAATGGGACCTCATAAAATTGCAAAGCTTCTGTAGGGCAAAAGATACTGTCATTAAGACAAAAGGCCATTGACAGATTGGGAAAAAAATTTTACCAATCCTAAATCTGATAGCGGACTAATATACAATATATACAAAGAGCTCAAGAAGCTGAACTCCAGATATTCTGCGTGTTTTAATTGTACTTATGAAGTATTGCTCTTTCAAGTTTTGTATAGAATTGTATATATGAATTATTGTTCTTTCAAGGTCTCTAGAGAATTGTGTTTGTATTTTTATGGGAATTGAATCCGTAGATTACTTTGTGTAGGATGGCCTTTTAAATATGTTGATTCTGAGTATCAATTATATCTTCTGATTTTTTTTTTCAATTTATGTCTTCAAACATTTAAATTGTTGTCATACAGGTAATTCACTTGTTTGATTAGAATTACATCATAATATTTTATATTTTTATGCCTATTGTGAAAGGCGTTGATTCTTGTTTATTTTCTTCAGCCCCTTTGTCTTTGTGTATATGACAAATAGTAATTTTAAGTGACTCTTATATCCACCCACTTTGCTAAATGAGTTTATCAGCTATCAATATTCACTGGTAGATTTGTGGGGTAATTTATTTACACAATCATATTGTCTCCAAATAATGATACAATGGAGTCTTCCTTTCTAGTTCCTATCTCCTTTTTCTACCTTAGTTGTCTTATTGTTTGAACAAGAACTTCAAATTCTATTTTGCTTAGATATGGAGAAAGTAGGCAACTTTGTCTTGTTCCTGGTTTTAGTAGAACAGCTTTGAGTAACTTTCCATAGACTTGTTGCAAACTGCCTTTATTATGAATAGGTTTGACTCTTGTATCCCTAACCTCATCAAGACTTTTATCATGAATGGGTGTTGGACATTTTTAAAAGCTTTTTCAGCTGAAATAAGAAAATTATGTGTTTTTCTTTCAGTTTATTAACATGGCTGATTACACTGAAAGGTATTTCTTTGCTGAGCCACCCCTCCATATTGGATGAAGCTGACTTGATCATGGTGGGTAACCTTTGTGATGCTTTTTTGGATTATGTTTGCAAGTATTTTATTGAATACTTTAACAATCATGTTCATGAGGGAATTTAGTCTGTAATTACCTGTCTTTGTTGAGTCTCTGAGTGGTTTGAGTATTAGGGTGCCTGTGGAATTAACAAATGAATTTGTCTATATTCCTTCTGTTTCTGTTTTGTGGAATAATTTGAGAAGTATTGGTCTTAGGTCTTCTTTGAAAGTCTGGTAAAACTAACTCTGTTTTGAAACTTTCTTTTTTCCGAGTATGTGGTGGGGCAGAGTTATTTTAAATGGCTGCTTGTGTTTCTAGGTTTATTTAAATTGTTTATTTGATCATTATTTAAATTTAATTATAGAATTTATAAAGAAATTGGTACATTTCTTTTAAATTTTCCAATTTTATAGAGTAAAGGACTTTGAAGAATGTTTCTTTGAATTTATTTGTTGTTTGTCATTATGTTCCCCCTTTCATTTATTTTGCTAATTTGGAAATTCTTTTGCTGCCTTTTAGTTAGTTTGATCAGTATATTATAATTTTGAATATCAGACTCAAGTGTTATAGGTACAATAAGAACTTACCAAATGAACAATGTTTGGCTGCATTTATCTAGAATACAAATTAAATATATTTAATGTTTTTTTTTTGCTATGTATTTATACTATATTAAATATGAGAAGCTCAGGATGGAATTAAATACTTAATCAGGTTAAATTCTGAATATGTTTCTGTTTCTGTTAATCCTATTTGTAAAAGTGTGCAATAAATCACACAGATGGAAAACAAATTCAGTGACTTTTTTCTAAAACAAAGAATACATATTTTCTAGTACTGCAAAAAAAAAGAAAAGAAAAGAAAAGAAAAGAAACAAACAAAAGAGGAAAAAAAGAAAAGAGAGAGAGTGGGGGTGGGCAATTTGTATCTTGTTGATTTTCTCAAGGAACCAGAAGTTTGTTTCATTGATTCTTTATATTGTTCTAACTTTTTCTATTTTATTGATTACAGGCCTTGATTATATCCTATCTTCTATTCCTCTTGGGTGTATTTGTTTCTATTTGTTCTAGAGCTTTCAGTTGTGATGTTAAGTTGCTAGTATGATATCTCTTTAATTTCTATTTGTGCTTACTTAGTGCTATGTACTTTCGTCTTAACACCACTTTCACTGCCTTATTAAGTTTGGGTGTCTTGTGTGTTGCCATTCATTGAATTCCAAGATGTCTTTCATTTCTGTATTTCTGTCTTGACTCAGTCATCTGGTACAGAGATTTTCAGTTTCCATATGTTTCTAAGTTTTCTATTCTTGATGGTTTTTTGTTTTTTAAATTCGAGATTTAATCCATGAAAGTCTGATTGAACACAACTGCTTACTTACATTTTCTTGTATCTATCTGTTGAGAGAGATTTGCTCTTCTATCAAGTATTTGATAAATTTCAGAGAAGTCTCCATGAAGTACTGAGAAGGTATACGTGTATGTGTGTGAAATTATATCTATATCTATATCTATATCTATATCTATATCTATATCTATATCTATATCTATGAAATTTATATATATATATATATATATATATATATATATATATATATAGTCTCCCACTATTAATGTGTGAGGTTCAGCATGAGATTTAAATGAGATTTAAGCTTTAGAAATGCTTCTTTTACCAATGTGGGTATCCTCTTCTTTGGAGCATAAGTGCTAGGACTTGAGATGCCACATTGGTGGATTTTTTTTAATGACTATGATGTGTCCTTCTCTATCACTTTTGATTAATTTTGATTTGAAGTATATTTTGTTAGATATTAGAATATGTATATCAGTTTGAGTTTTTAGTAATTTGCTTAGAAAATCTATTCCCAACTCTTTAATTTTAATTTTGAGGTTTGTTTCTAGCATGCAGCAGAAGGGTGGGTCCTGGATGTGTTTCTAATCTGTTTGTCTCTGTTTGTTAGAAATGGGCCCATTGTTATTCAGCGATATTTGGTGCTTTGATTAATTTGTGGTGTGGGAACGTTCCTTTCTGATCTCATTTTGTGGTGTTTTGTAAGCTTCTTCTTTTTTTTTTAATATAGAGTGTTATATATATATATATATATATATATATATATATATATATATATATATATATAATTTTATTAGATATTTTCTTCATCTACATTTCAATTGCTATCCTGAAAGTTCCCTATACCCTCCCCTCTCTCTGTTCCCTAGCCCACACACTCCTGCTTCCTGGCATTCCCCTGTACTGGGGCATATAATTTTTAAAAGACCAAGGGGCCTTTCTTCCCAATGATGGCCAACTAGGCTATCTTCTGCTACATATGCAGCTAGAGACAGGAGCTCTGGGGGTACTGGTTTGTTAATATTGCTGTTCCTCTTATCTGGTTACAGACCCCTTCAGTTCCTTGGATACTTTCTCCAACTTCTCCCTTGTGGGCCCTGTGTCTTTTGTTAGTACACAGCCAATCTCATTAGCTTGCACGTAGAGACCTAGCAGCTGCTTATATCATCCTCTGTTGTAATAAGTGTATACTGTGCTGGGGATAAAAAGGAACCCAGCCATTTCAGTGTTCTCACTGTGTTCTCTCTCTCTCTCTGCTCCCCAGCCATGCTCCCTCTCCTTTATTTCCCAGTCTCTATGGAGATTTCTCTAACCTCATTCCCAGACACTGATGAAGCAGCCTGAGAGCTGCCCCTAATAAGCCTCCTTTTATATGTTTTAAATTTGGTTTGTTTAGGTTTATTACACTTATTACATGAGACAAAAACCCTACTACTTTTTATGCATTTCCTTCTTTGGGTTTGAAAATTTTTCTTCTATAATTTTGTTAAATATAATGGTTAGGATCTTAATCTAGGATTCTTCTTTTTGTTCTATTCTTACTATGGTTAGGTTTAATCTTTTCATAGTGTTCTAGTTTCCATGGACTTTTAAAGGATTTATTGACTTTTTCCTTTTTTGTCTTTCTTCATTTCTTTAAGGGATTTTTTTTTCATTTCTTTTTTAAGTGCCTCTATCATCTTCTTAAAGTCAGTTTTAAGGTAGTTTTCTTGTGCTTCAACTGCATTGAAATATTCAGGTCTTGCATCATAGGATAGCTGGGCACTGGTGGTGTCTTATTGCCCTGACTATCTTTTCTTCCATTTGTATTTATGTGTCTGCGTATGGGATGATCATAGTTCTAGGTGATGATTTCTACGTTTGTCTCATATGAATGGGTGTTTTGCTCCTTGGTTTCTGTTTATTCTTTGGCCTTTGAGCAGGTTGAGGGCTTAACTTCTAGTAACTTCTTTGGCATTTGGTACAGCACGGGGATCTCTGTTCTTCTGACTTATATGCCTTGAAACTGACACTTCTGAGTGTGCCAAAATTGTGGTAATGGCCAAACAAGGGGCAGGTTATGAGGTGAAATGGGGAAAGGTGGTAGAATGGGGCTTAGAAAAAAAAAGTCTAGGCACAGTTCATTACCAGGCATCACTCATCTGTCCTTCTGACTGGTGTGGCCTGAAACCAAGTACCTCTGTAGTTCAGTTTTATGCAGGGTGATGAGTATAGATATATTTGGATTTTCCTACATACAATCATCTAGTTTGAACAGTATTATTTGTTAAAGATGCTGCTTTGTTTTTCTTGTTGCTTTGTTATCAATAATTAGTTGTTCATGGATGTGATGACTTATCTCCTGGTCTTTAATTAAATTCGCCTAAAGATCTAGCTATACTATTCTTGGGTATATCTCCAAATTATTCATTATCTTACTACAGAGAAACTGCAACCATTTTCAGTGCTGCTTTATCATAGTAGCTAGAAATTTGAAACAACACAGATGTCTGTTGGCTGATGAATGGATAAATAAAATGTGTTACATTTATCCAATGTTGTATTATTCAAATGCTAAAATGACAATTGTGAAGTTCATAGAAAAATGAATATAACTAGCAAAAAAAGTCATTATATGTGAGGTAACTTGGATTGTGAAAGACAGATGTGTGCATTTATATGCTTGTATGTGGATGTTAGCTCTCATGTCATTGAAAAGCCTGCTATAATCTATATAATCATTGAGGTTAGTTACAGAATTAGAGACAATGGATTAGGAATGGATTCAAGAAAGGGGAACTAGAATAGATAATTAAGGATTGATAGAATTAAAAGGAACAGGTTTGAGAGGGACTATCAAACTAGAAACAGAGGGAGCAGGGTAAGTAAACACACAGAGAAACTATTCACACTCAGGATTATTTGAAGGTTCAAACAAAAAGCTATACAGTAGTCTACTAAATTAAAATGTATTATGCAAAATATATTTTAAATTAAAAAAGTAAATCCTGTCAAGGAATCCTAATGACTAGAGCACCATGTCAAGTAACACAATATAATGCAAGAATACTAAACACTAAATGCATTAAAAAACATTAGGTCTGGCGGTTCCTCAGAAAATTGGACATAGTGCTACCGGAGGATCCAGCAAAAACCCTCCTGGCTATATAACAAGAAGATGCTCCAACTGATAATAGGGACACATGCTCCACTATTTCCAGCCAGAAGCTGGAAAGAACCCAGATGTCCCTCAACAGAGGAATGGATACAGAAACTGTGGTACATTTGCACAATGGAGTGCTACTCAGCTATTAAAAAATTAATTTATGAAATTCTTAGGCAAATGGATGGATCTGGAGGATATCATACTAAGTGAGGTAACCCAATCACAAAAGAACACACATGATATGTACTCACTGATAAGCAGATATTAGCCCAGAAACTTAGAATACTCAAGATACAATTTGCAAACACATGAAACTCAAAAAGAAGGAAAACCAAAATGTGGATACTTCGCTTCTTCTTAGAATGGGGAACAAAATACCCATGGAAGGAGTTACAGAGACAAAGTTTGGAGCTGAAATGGAAGAAAGAACGATGCAGAGACTGCCCACCCAGGGATTCATCCCATATACAACCACCAAAACCACTATTGCATATGCCAGAAAGATTTTGCTGACAGGACCCTGATATAGCTATCTTTTGAGAGGCTATGACATTGCCTGGCAAATACAGAAGTGGATGCTCACAGTCATCGATTAGATGGAACACAGGGCCCCCAATGCAGGATCTAGAGAAAGTACCCAAGAAGCTGAAGGAGTCTGCAACCCTATAGGTTGAACAACAATATGAACTAACCAGTACTCCCAGAGCTCGTGCCTCTAGCTGCATGCATAGTAGAAGATGGCCTAATCTTCTGTCTTTGGTCCCTTGGTCTTGCAAACTTTATATGCCCCTGTACAGGGGAATATCAGGGCCAAGAAGTAGGAGTGGATGGGTAGGATAACAGGATGGGGTGAGGGTACAGGGAACTTTTGGGAAAGCATTTGAAATGAAAATAAAGGAAATATCTAATAAATAAAAAAATAATAAATAATAGATAGGTCTAAGATTTCAAAAGAACAGTCTTCACAATGGAAATCAATCCTTAGGAGTCCATTTCTTCAAGGTACTCACAAAAAAGTTTCATGAGAGCATTTCTACTGCTAAAAGTAAACCAAAACATGAAACAATCAAACTAAGAAATAAATCAAAAAGGCAGTCAAACAAAATAAATATTAAAAAACTGAAAAAGTGACCTAACTAGCAAATGGCCAGTGGACTGGCTTAACAAAGTAGTGACTTACATATTGTACATAATCAGAAAGATGAAGTCAGAGTGATCAATACACAATGAAGAAAAGAAATATGCAATGAAATAAGTAATGAAAATAGACAATGAAAAGCTTCATGAAATTATAAGACAAGAATTAAAGATTAAACAATGACTCAAAAACTCAGGTGTTTCTAACATCACATTATCATAGAGAAGGGACTAAGAGAGTATGGGGAATATTTGTTCATTATTGAATAAATGACGACTGAACAGTACACAAATTTGGCAAAAGACTGAAAACTGAAGGTTTTAAATAATGAGAATGTAGCGTGCCAGAAATGTTTGAAAGTAACATAATTATGCCAAGAAAGGAAGAAAACAATCATTAAAGGATTCTAGTATAAATTATTACTTGCTTTTAGAAAAATGTAAAGAATTTCTCATTGGAAATCATCAAAAATCAGAAAGAAAGAATGGGAGAACCTTTCCCTGTTTTGAAAGATAAACACTAACAATCAACAGCATCCATATACAACAAAACTGCCATGCTTGTTAAGTTTTTCTCAGGCAAAAAATGAGAGACTAAACCATATTATTCTAGGAGAAAATGAAATAAAAATATTAGAAAGATAATATTACTCACAAAAGAGACTATTATTCACTACAAATGTTTCACATATTAATATTATAAAATTAATAGTACTATCTGATTTAAAAATAATTCTTAAAATTTGGAAGAAAATGAGGAAAGATGGAAAGGAGAATTCTACATTATTGATAGTGGGAATAAGCTATTCGAAGCCAAATGTACATTTAAATATGTGAAACAATCTGCAAAATGAATTATGCACAATGTTTAAAATCTAATAAATTTGTTTATAAAAGGGTATAACTGCAAAGAAAGAACAAAAAACTCACCAAATAAACAAAACAAGAACAGAAATATAACTGATAACACATACAATAGGAAACAAGATTATAATAAAGCGTTAGATATTATTAGTGATAGGTTCCTTGTATGTATGTCATCTAAAGACACCAGTAAAATTTCTGAGGTTGTGAGCAGAAAAACAGTGTGAATTAGATATGTTCTGTTATAAATGAACTCGTTTCACATTCTGTCATTCTGATTGCTTAAACATAGAGGGTAGAGATTAACATACTACATTGACATCGATGAAAATAAAGCAAGAGGCTGGCGATATAGATCAATGGTAGATCAATTTCTAGCATGCATGTGGTTCTAGGATCAATACCTTCTGCCATGTACAAATACAAAGGAAAGAAGGAAAAATAGGAGTTTGGGTTCCAGTATCATGTAACATAAATACCAGAAGAAACAAAATAATCAGAGACAAATAAGTCATTATTGCCCATGAAAAAGAAACTATTTACTCCTTAGAAGTATAATCTTCAATATGTGGTAAATAATCAAAATGCATTCTGATACAACTGAACAATCAAAACATGACAAGGATAGCCAAGAATTTGAACATTTTTTCTTCCACCAATGAGTAGCACCTCTAGATAAATATCAAGGAAAAAAATAAGTACAAGATTAACAAAGTTTGTTATTGCAGTCATGGCAACAGTTCAGCAGCTTCAGGCCCCAGTTGGAAGGCTGCAGAGATGGTCAGATACAGCCAGGGCCACAGGCCTACCAAGAGACCTGAAACAACCCATGTACAAAAGAGGTAGACTCCAGAGAGTCACTTAAACGAACAAACACCAGGGATATCCAGATGGCAAAAGGGAAGTGTAAGACCATAAGCAACAGAAGCCAAAATGTATGAGAATCATCAGAACCCAGTTCTCCTACCACAAGCCCTGAATAGACCAACACACCTGAAAATCAAGAATCAGTCCTGAAATCCTATCCCATGATGGTAATAGAGTCCTTTAAGGAGAATACCAATAGCTCACTGAAAGAAATACAGGAAAACACAGGGAAACAGATGAAGAAATTGAATAAAGTGATCCAAGACCTAAAAGTAGAAGTAGAAACAACAAAGAAAACACAAATGGAAGCAAACCTAGAAATAGAAACCCTAGAAAAGAGGTCAGGAATTACAGATGTATTACCAAAAGAATACCTGAGATAAAAGAGAGAATCTCAGGTGTAGGAGATACAATTGAAGAGATTGACACAACTGTCAAAGAATATTCAAAACATAAAAGGCTCCTAATACAAAACATCAAGAAAATTCAGGACACAGTGAAAAGACCAAATCTAAAGTTAATCAGAATAGAGAAGAACAAAGATCCCCAGCTAAAAGCACTAAGAGATGGATATTTTTCTTTTAGATACAGGGTCTCATGAAGCTTAGGCTCACCTCAAGTTTCTTGTAGAACATACTTACTTAAGCTCAACATTGCCCCTCTGTATTCTGAGTGCTGGTGTTATGGGCAGTATCACATTAGATGTGAGCAACACTGATAAAGTGATCTACAACTCTGTGATGGTTTGAATATGCTTGGCCTAGGGAGTGGCACTATTAGGAGTTGTGGCCTTGTTAGGTAGGTGTGGCCTTGTTGGAGTAGGGGTGTCAGTGTGGACATGGAATTTAAGACCCTTGTCCTAGCTGCCTAGAAGCCAATCTTCTCCTAGCTGCCTTCAGAGCAAGAGGTGGAACTCTCAGCTCCTCCATGCCTCTCTGATGCTGCCATGCCTTGATGATAATGGACTGAACCTCAGAACCTGTAAGCTAGCCCCAATTAACTGTTGCCCTTTATAAGAGGTGTCTGTTCCCCACAGTAAAACCTTAACTAAGACAATCTCCAACCAACCAAATATGGAAGAGTTTTTTTTTTTTAATTTTAACATTTAATATGAATTCTGATCTGTTCCATTGTTCTGTTTTGAGACATGGTCTCCATATGTAGCCAAGGCTAGCCTGGAACTCATGACAATACTCTTGCCTTAGCTCATCCAAGGGTTAGAATTACAGACATACACCTTACAGTAATTACACCTTACTCTATGAATTCCTAACTATGAGTGTGTTCTGTATCTAGATGGGAGCAAAGGCACATTCTCAAACTGACTCAAGGGCTTTCATTCCACACAGACAGAAATCCAGAGTCAGAATAACTGAACTGGAGCAATAGCTTCTACTTTAGTTCCTGTCTCCAGTTTCCTGCACTGCGTTCCTGCCCTGCACTCCTTTGATGATTGACTGACTGTGATGTAGAACTTCAAGTCACTCCAATAAATCTGGTGTGGGTGGGGCATGTGTGTGTGTGTGTGTGTGTGTGTGTGTGTGTGTGTGTGTGCGCGTGCACGCACTCTCACCTGTGTGTCTTGTATCTGTTCTGTTTCTTTACACAGCCCTAATATATTCATCATATGGGGAAAAATCAGTCACTAGAAAGTAATATAAGGTTTTCCCTTTTAGCATTCAATAACCACCTAATTTCTTTTTTTTTAATTAGAGAAATTCTTCATTTACATTTCAAGTGTTATCCCAAAAGTCCCCTATACCCACCCCCCTACCCTCCCCCTCCCACTATTTGGCCCTGGCATTCCCCTGTACTGGGGCATATAAACATTGCTAGACCAAGGGCATTTCTTCCCAAATAATGGCCAACTAGAATAAATACTACAAATACTCCTCAAAAAACACTTTAGAAAATGAAAATGAAGCCACAACATACCCAAACTTATGGGAAACATTGAAAGCAGTCCTAAGAGGAAAACTCATAGCCCTGAGTGCCTCCAAAAAGAAACTAGAGAGAGCAAATACTAACAGTCTGACAGAACACCTAGAAACCCTAGAACGAAAGGAAGCAAATTCACCCAAGAGGAGTAGATGCAAGGAAATAATCAAACTCAGAGCAGAAATCAACCAAGTGGAAACAAAAAGAACTATTCAAAGAATCAACCAAACCAGGAGCTGGTTCTTTGAGAAAATCAACAAGATAGATAAACCCTTAGCCAGACTATCTAGAGGGCAGAGGGACAGTATCCGAATTAACAAAATCAGAAATGAAAAAGGAGACATAACAACTGATCCTGAAGAAATCCAAAACATCATCAGATCCTACTACAAAAGCCTATACTCAACAAAACTGGAAAACCTGGAGGAAATGGTCAACTTCTTAGACAGATACCAGGTACCAAAGTTAAATCAGGATCAGATTAACAATCTTAACAGTCTCATTTCCCCTAAAGAAATAGAAGCAGCCATTAATAGTCTCCCAACCAAAAAAAGCCCAGGACCAGATGGGTTTAGTGCAGAGTTCTACCAGACCTTCAAAGAAGACCTAATTCCAACTCTCCTCAAACTATTCCACAAAATAGAAACAGAAGGTACTCTTCCCAATTCATTCTACGAAGCCACAATTACTCTGATACCTAAACCACACAAAGATCCAACAAAGAAAGAGAACTTTAGACCAATATCCCTTTTGAATATTGATGCAAAAATACTCAATAAAATCCTGGCAAACCGAATCCAAGAACACATCAAAATGATCATCCATCATGACCAAGTAGGCTTCATCCCAGGGATGCAGGGTTGGTTTAATGTACGGAAATCCATCAAAGTAATCCACTATATAAACAAACTCAAAGACAAAGATCACATGATCATCTCCTTAGATGCTGAGAAAGCATTTGACAAAATCCAGCACCCATTCATATTAAAAGTCATGGAAAGATCTGGGATTCAAGGCCCATACCTAAACATAATAAAAGCAATATACAGCAAACCAGTAGCCAACATCAAAGTAAATGGAGAGAAGCTGGAAGCAATCCCACTAAAATCAGGGACTAGACAAGGCTGACCACTTTCTCCCTACCGATTCAATATAGTACTTGAAATCCTAGCCAGAGCAATTCGACAACAAAAGGAGATCAAGGGGATACAAATTGGAAAGGAAGAAGTTAAAATATTACTATTTGCAGATGATATGATAGTATATATAAGTGACCCTAAAGATTCTACCAGAGAACTCCTAAAACTGATAAACAGCTTCAGCGTAGTAGCTGGATATAAAATTAATTCAAACAAATCAGTGGCCTTTCTCTACATAAAAGATAAACAGCATGAGAAAGAAATAGGGAAACAACACCCTTTGCAATAGTCACAAATAATATAAAATACCTTGGTGTGACTTTAACGAAGGAAGTGAAAGATCTGTATGACAAGAACTTCAAGTCTCTGAAGAAAGAAATTAAAGAAGATCTCAGAAGATGGAATGATATCCCATGCTCATGAAGTCCAAATGAAATCAAAGAAAAATAATGAAATATTGATGAGGGGCAAAGACCATAAAATCATTATATATGAAAATAAGAATGGAAATTAGAATAAAAAGCTATGTCAATAAGAAGATATTGAAATTTCTAAACCTCTACCTAGATTGACAAAAGTATAACAACCTACTAGACCTAAATAAATATGAAAAAAGCAGGGTGAATTAATGAAGCATTAATGAAATTCAACTTGTAACTTAAGAAGTCCTAAAACAATCTCTGTCTTTAAGAATATGTAATAACTTGGCTAATTCTGTCTCCAGCCAGGTTTGAAACCAAAAAGAGGTCATGTGGACTCTTCAAAAGAATACTTGGGGAAGTGAAGTTCACATATTCAGGCACTGAGACAAGTCAGGTCACCTTTATTTATACATTTATTTTTTTCACAGTTGGAAAGGTTTTACCTTTTTTCCCTCATTTTCTCACAAACAATCTATTTTTAAGAACTTTCTAGTTTTAACAATAATGTGCATACTATATGTTTTCCCTTCCTTCTCAATACCTTATGGTTTCCTGCTAACCCTAGTTCTGTATCAGGAGAGAGGAAATACAGCCTCAACAAGCAGTTAATATTGAACCCAGCACATTGGTAAATAACCAAGTAAGCTGGGTTGGTAGCAATTGTGGTTACAGTATAGAGAGGTGATAAACTATATACCAAGTAAATTCTAATTTAATTATCGATAAATGGTGTCTTCCCATATTCTAATCACAAGGCCTAATTCCTCTAAGGCCAAGGTCTTTTAGCAAATTAGTAACCTGAGTCAATTGCTCTTCTTGCTTGGTTGGCCTCTGAATGTCCCTGATAAGTCTTGGTATCAAAGAGCTAGTAAGTCTTTCTTACTTTTTTTGTTTTATTTTATTTTATTTTGGTTTTTCGAGACAGGGTTTCTCTGTATATCCCCACCTGTCCTGGAACTCACTTTGTACACCAGGCTGGCCTTGAACTTATAAATCTGCCTGCCTCCCAAGTGCTAGGATTAAAGGCATGAGCCTTACTTTGTTGATAATCATCTGGCTCTTATGTGTGCAAATTGCTGTCAGGACTAAGTTCAAATCCAGAGAGAACATTGGGAAGTTAGCTAATATACCCAGACCATGCCCCAGTGTTGACTCAACCACATCATCATGATTAACACAATGTAGTGATATGCTCCATTCATACAATCCTCAGAGACAAACAAGAATTAATCACAGTCTGAGTTTTCTTTTTCTGATTCTGGGGAAACATCTTTCATGGAGAAAATGAAAAAAATGCTAATAGCAAAGAAAAAAAATTGAACTGCAAGACAAAAGCAAACCAAGTATTCCCTCTAGAAAGGCCAGAATATTTTGTACAAATATCCTCACAGGTCTTCCTCATGTGGAGAACATTAGGAGAACCATCTGCATTACCTTTGTGCAACTTTCCCAGAAATGGCTTGGTTACCGTTAATAACTGCATACATTTTCTTACACACATACAGAGAGAGATATACAGAGAGAGAGAGAGAGAGAGAGAGAGAGAGAGAGAGAGAGAGAGAGAATGAGAGAGAGAGAGAGAGAGAATGAGAGAGAGAGAGAGAGAGAGGGAGGGAGAGAGAGAGGAGAGAGAGGGAAGTTCTATAAATTCACTGTAGGCTCCAATATCAATAAAATCCAGAGGCCAGAAAAAGTAGCAAAGTAATTAGAGACCAATGTCTCTCATAAACACAAAAAATTTCCCCCATAATATTAGCAAATAGACTCTATCAGTATATAAAAAAAGATACTCACTTTCAAGTAATACAATGCTTCCCTAAAAATGACACACAAATGTAACTTCCCATGTGACTATTCTAAAGAAGCAAACCATGTGATGCTAACAGTTTCCATAGCAGGACATCGAAAAAAAACACAGCTCTTCTTCAAGGTAAAAGTCCTTGGCTATTTCAATATGACTAGATTTAATGAAAGAAGAAAACTTTTAGCTAATATCATTTCTAAAATAAAGAAAAATCCCTTTTCCAACTATTAGTAATAAAGTAAAATGCCAATTCTCATTAAATTATTCATCTAGTCACCAAAGCTGTAAACCTGAATTTGAACCTAATAGATTAGAACATCTGGGTTGTTTCCAGCTTCTGGCTATCACAAATAAGGCTGCTATGAACATAGTGGAATGTGTGCTCCTGTAGCATGGTGGTGCATCTTTTGGTATATGCCCAAGACTGGAATAGTTGGGACTTCAGGTAGATCTATTTCCAATTTTCTGAGGAACCTCCAGACTGATTTCCAGAGTAATTTTTACCAGTTTGTAATCGCACCAGCAATGGAGGAGTGTTCCTCTTTCTCCACATCATCACAACATGTGTTGTCACTGAGATTTTGGTTGTTGTAAGGTGCAAAGTCAGGGTCATTTTGATATGCATTTCCCTGATGACTAAGGATTTTGAACATTTCTTTAAGTGCTTCTCAGCCATTCAAGATTCCTCAGTTGTAAATTCTCTGTTTATTTCTATATCCCATTTTTTTAAATTGGGTTGTGTTGTTTGATTTGTTGCTGGTTAGCTCCTTGAATTATTTATACATTTTGAATATTAACCTTCTATCAGATTTGGGGTTAGTGAAGACTTTTTCCCAATCTGTAGGTTACTGATTTGTCCTGTTCCCTATGTCCTTTGCTTGCAGAAGCTTTACAGTTTCACAAGGTCTCATTTATCAATTCATGATCTTAGAGCCTGAGCCACTGGAGTTCTGTTTAGGAAATTTCCCCCTGTGCCAATTAGTATGAGGTTCTTTAGCACTTTCTCTTCTACTAGATTCAGTGTACCATGTTTTAGAAGAAAGGATGGATGCAGAAAATGTGATCTATTTACAAAATGAAATACTACTCAACTATTAAGGAGGACATCATGAGTTTTGCAGACAAATGCATGGATCTAGATAATATTATCCTGAGTGAAGTAACTCAAACCCAAAATAATATGCATGGTATGTACTCACTAATAAATTGACATTAGCCAAAAACATACAGAATTTTCAGGATACAATCCACAGAACTCAAGAAGGCAAACAAGATGAAGGCCCCAAGTAAGGATGCTTCAATCCAACTTGGGAGAGAGAAAAATGCAATCACAGAAGATGGAGATAGAGGGAGGGACCTGAGTGGGAAAGCCAACAGAGAGAGGAAAGGGGAAACATAATCAGGTATTGGGAGGGGAAAGAGGACTGAAGCCATGAGGGACAGCAGAAAGAATCAATACAGGCAACTTTGGGAGTTGGGGGGAGGGCTTTAGAATGTACCAGAGACCTGGGAGGTGAGAGATGCTCACGACTCAGAGTGAGGGACCTTAGATGAAATGCTCTACAGCAGGGAGAGAGAACTTTTAGAGTCCACCTACAGTAAAAGACAGAGTATCAGATGGAGGGATGGAGTTGTCATTCCACAGTCAAAAAACTCTGACTTAGAATTGTTCTTGTCTAAAAGAACTGTAAAAACACAAATGGAGAAAAAAAAGAAGGTCCAGTCACAGGCCCAAATTGTGATCTAGTTCAGAGGGAGACCTCAAGGCCTGACTCTATTACTGATGCTATGGTGTGCTTACAAACAGGAGCTTATCATAACTGCCCTCCAGAGGCTCAACAAGCAGCTGAAAGTCTCAGATGCAGATATGTACACCCAACCAAAAGAACAGAAGCTGTTGACCCCTGTGGTTGAATTGGGGGAAAGCTAGAAGAAGCTAGGAGGAGGGTGACCACATAGGAAGACCAGCAGTTTCAACTAATCTGCATGCCTGAGACCTCTCAGATACTGAGTTATCAACCAGGCAGCATACACCAGCTGATATGAGGCCCTGAACACATATAGCAGAGGACTACCAGTTCTGTACTTAGTCAAAGAAGATGCACCTAAGCCTGGAGAGACTTGGGGCCCCAGGGAGTAGAGGGCTTGTGGAAAGATGGGGTGGGGACATCCTCTTGGAGGAGAGAGGAGGGTGTTGGCAAGATGGGGGTGGGAATTAGGTACGGTATGTGGAACAGTCAGAGGGTGGACCTGGAGGGTGATAAAGTCTGGACTGAAAAAAAAAGATTAAAGAAAAAAAAAACAGATTACTACAGACAAACAGAAATAAATAAGCAAATAAATATGCAGACATGAATTCTCATATATTAGAAAAGATACAATACCCAAATATGTTTTGAAAAAGGACATGATAGTTAATACTATAATTTAGTTCCCCAACAAACACTTCTAGAACTAATCAATTGGTTTGGAAAGGGTATAAAATCCAAACTACATTAATAATAATAATATTTTAAATTAAGAACAAGTTAATAATGATAATAATAATAAAATATATTTACTAGTATTTCATAATAAACAAAATGTTTAATGACTTTAAAATATATATAGAACATTATTGAAAGCAAAGACCTATAAAATGCTCATGAAAGTAATAAAAATATTGTATGTTCTTTATAAATGGAAAAAAGCATCTTAGTCTTTAATTGAAGTCTCCCCATAATAACCATGTCACTCACTGAGTTAGACTCTTAATGGAATTTCTGCCAATTAACTCATATGTTTTGTTTAAATACAGATAAGCTTATATAAGCTTATTCTATAATCCATGTGTAAATCATAGGCCATAAAATAACTAAAATAGTCATGAAAAATAAGAGTAGAGTGACAAGAATCACTCTTGCTAATCCTAAGACTTCTATGAAACTAAAGTCGTGATGAGGACAACAGAAATTGAGAAGAGAGTAATTCAATAGTGTAAGACCAGTTATGATCCCTTGACTGCTTTGCAAGTCTGAGAAATGCAGCAGAGAAAAGGCAATAAATGTTGCTTCAGCATTAACATGCATGAATATAAAGTTAAGTTACACCACCATTCACTATAGAAATTAACCCAAATGCTTATAGTTTAGACCTTATAAAACTTTTACAAATAGAAAACATTTAAGCATCTAAAGTCAGCAAAGTGTTTAAATAATACTAAATGAACTACTAATATTTGACTGGTTATTGATCAATTAATTGATTAATTCAACCTACTCAAAGTTTAAACATTCTCATTTTGCAAATACCAATTTTAATGCAACAAAAATATAAATAAAAAGTTGGTATAAAATATTTTTACGTATTTAAAAGGATGCATACATAGATATTCAGGCACTAGTCCAGGATAGAATAAAAATTTATGTCCAGAGTAAGCTTGCTGTGGTTTATTTTGCTCATTTTATATTAAGCAAATCTGGTAAAAATGAGAATATCGTTTGACTTACTTTAGTTTAGTTAAGGAGTCTGACATGCTCATACCAGTACTAGAAAGAAAACTCTCTGCAGCTGAGATGAGTCTCTAAGGAATTACACTGGATGAAAAAGCAGTAACCAAACATCACATACTACAGCACTCCATTTAGATTCCAAGTCTAAGAAGAAAGAAACACTATCGGGTTTTTGCTCTGAATTCAAAATGAGAAAGTTGTTTGAAAATTGATAAAATTGGAATGGATATGTAAGTAATCCTTATAATTAGAGTTGTTTTTAGTCCTCACTGTGGCAGTGGCCACATGAATCTAAACATGTGAATATATGTGTGTGTGTGTGTATATGTGTATGTGTGCATATACCATAATTTATGTACACACATATTATATGCATGAATGACCTCAAATGAAACAGGAGAAATCTAACTTACATTGATGGGTGGCAGAAGTGTCAATAACTTCCTTACACTATTATATCTTAATGTTGCCAAACAATACCCAATGGGGAAATTTAGACAAGAAACATTAGAGTTCTCTCTATGTGATTTTTTTGAAGTGATTAGGAATACATAATTAAATGAAATTGAATTAATAGGGACCTTTTGGGATAACATTTGAAATGTAAATGAAGAAAATATCTAATAAAAAATGAAAAACAAAGTTTAATACTAAAAATCATGAACCTTTTATATGATAGCCCTGGCCCATTTTTACAATCTTAACTACACAAACACAAAATGAATTACTTAGAATAAAATAAAATGTTACTCACTAGTCAACTAAGTGTAGTAAGCCACCTGTGATCTACCACTTATCTGCTTTCTGTGGCTGGGACAAAGAGATAACCTAAATGGAGAAAAGGTTTCTTTTTGTTCCTGGTTTCAAAGGTTTCCTTAGCTAGTTTTAATGTTTCAGAGATAGAGTAACCCAGGATACCATGACAGAAACCTATGATGGAGGAGCCCTATACATCTCCAGGTAACAGAAAGCAGAAAAGAAAGAAAAAGACTTTACTTCAGTATCAGTTTCATGTGTGCATTCCCCATGGCATAAGGTTTTGTTTGTTTGTTTGTTTGTTTGTTTGTTTGTTTTTGAGACAGGGTTTCTCTGTATAGCACTGGCTGTCCTGGAACTCATTTTGTAGACCAGGTTGGCCTCAAACTCAGAAATCTGCCTGCTTCTGCCTCCCCAGTGCTGGGATTAAAGGTGTGCACCACCACGCCAACATAAGGTTCTTACAATAATTTCACCTCTTAATATTTCATTCCCTACCCACAAACCTACAACTGGAAGTCAAGTCTTTAATGTATGGGTATTGTTGAGGCAGTTTATAACCAAGCTGCAATGTATATTTACTCAAATTACTAATTTCTTAATCAAGTTTCAACTTTTCTAAATTGAATTTGTGTTTGATTTTGAGTTTTGTGTTTGGTTTTCTGTGTGTATGGAGAGTGCTAAAGTGTGAACGCAAGAGTTTGCTGTATTATAACCAGGTTCTATCCTGGGTGATGTGTTTGGATGGTAAGCGAGGAGTCAAGAAATGCACAAAAAGTCTCCATGATACCATCATCCTCTAGCATGATTCTCTAGCATTGTACATCTCTTTAAGAAATGTTTTGTCATTGGATATGCGCTCATTGATAAATGGATATTAGCCCAGAAACTTAGAATACCCAAGATACAATCTGCAAAACACAAGAATATCAAGAAGGAAGAGCAGCGTGTGGATACTTCATTCCTCCTTTGAATAGGAAACAAAATACCCATGAAAGGAGTTACAGAGACAAAGTTTTGAGCTAAGATGAAAGGATGGACCATACAGAGACTATCCCACCACGGGGGATCCATCCCATAATCAGTCACTAAACTCAGACACTATTGCATAGGTCAGCAAGTGTTTACTGAAGAGACCCTGATATAGCTGACTCCCACAGAAGTGGATGCTCACAGTCATCCATAAGAGGGAGCACAGGGCCCACATTGGAGAAGCTAGAGACAGAACCCCAGGAGCTGAAGGGGTCTGCAACCCTAGAAGAGGAACAACAGTATGAACTAACCAGAACCCCCAGAACTCGTGTCTCTAGCTCAATATATAGCAGCAGATGGCCTAGTCAGCCATCTTTGGGAGGAGAGGCCCCTTGGTACTGCAATCTTTATATGTCCCAATACTGGGGAACACCAGAGCCAAGAAGTGGGAGTGGGTGGGCAGGGGAGCGGAGAGGGAGGAGGGGGAGGGGACTTTCAGGATAGCAATTGAAATGTAAATTAAGAAAAGATCTAATAAAAATTTGAAAAAAAAAAAGAAATGTTTTGTCAGAATGGCTAAGATCAAAAATTCATGTGACAGCAGATGCTGGCTAGGATGTGGAGAAAGAGGAACACTCCTTCATTGTTGGTGGTATTGCAAGCTTTGTCAACCACTCTGGAAATCAGTCTGGCGGTTCCTCAGAAAATTGAACATAGTACTACCAGAGGATCCTGCAATACCTCTCCTGGGCATATATCCAGAAAATGTTCCAACTGGTAATAAGGACACCTGCTCCTCTATGTTCATAGCAGTCTTATTTATTATAGCCAGAAACTGGAAAGAACGCAGATCTCCCTCAACAGAGGAATTGATACAGAACATGTGGTACATTTACACAATGGAGTACTACTCAGCTATTAAAAACAATGAATTTATGAAAATTTTGGGCAAACGGATATATCTGGTGGATATCATCCTTAGTGAGGTAACCCAATAACAAAAGAAGTCACTTGATAAACATTCACTGATAAGTGTACATTAGCCCAGAAACTTAGAATACCCAAGATACAATTTGCAAAACACAAGAAAATCAAGAAGAATGAAGATCAAAGTGGGGATATTTCATTACTCCTTAGAATAGGGAAAAAACACCCATGGAAGGAGTACAGAGACAAAGTTTGGAGCTAAGATGAAAGGATGGAACATGTAGAGACTACCCCACCCAGGGATCTATCCCATAATCAACCACCAAACTCAGGCACTATTGCATATGCCAGCAAGATTTTGCTGAAGAGACCCTGATATATCTGTCTCATGTGATGCTATGCCAGTGCCTGGCAAATACAGAAGTGCACGCTCACAGTCAGCAATTGGATGTAACACAGGGACCCCAATGGAGGAGCTAGATAAAGTACCCAAGGAGCTGAAGGGGTCTGCAACCCTATAGGTGGAACAACAATATGAATTAACCAGTACCCACAAAGCTCATATGTAGCTGCATATGTAGCAGAAGATGGCCTAATCATCCATCATTAGGAAGAGAGGCCCCTTGATCTTGCAAACTTTATATGCCCCAGAACTGGGGAATGCCAGGACCAAGAAGTGGGAGTGGGTAGGTAGGGTAGCAGGGTGGGGGGAGGGTATAGGGGACTTTCGGGATAGCATTTGAAATGTAAATAAAGAAAATATCTAATAAAAATTGAGAAAAAGAATAAATATTTTATCAGTTTTGAGGTCTTTATTTTTATTATCCACACTGATGTATTTCACATGCTCATTAGTTTCTAAAGCATGATAACTTTTTATGGAAAGAAGTGAGAAAAGAAAGACTAAGTTGTTCTTGTCAAGTATTCAACAGAAACAAAATAAAGTAAAAATAAAGTCATTTCTGATGCTATTAGCAGATTGTACTCTGGAGACCTTAATAGAGTAGCAATTAATTATATATTATTAAGGTCATTCTCTGCCACAATTTGTAATATACACATCAAAATATCCCTGAAATTCAGAGAAACTGTTTAATCCCTCTGAATGGGGAAAGTATGTGTATTGCACATGGCGATGATGATTGTAAAAGATGCTGAGTAACAAAAGCATATTGCATCATGGATGACCTGAGTGACTGACAGGGGGGGCGGGGGGCGCATAAACCATAGTTGCCATCTAAAATGTACTTTGATGCAACCCTTTGGAAATCACGATTGCATGTAATCGGTGTACTTCAGAACATACTAAAGATGAAGGGACAAATAAAATATGGCAGTTTTTCTTAAGTATTTAAGTACTTTTATTGAGGAAACTTATAAGAAGACAAGAAAAATGTAGAGATATGGAGAAGTAGCATCTATTGCAGAAGAGACAACAACAAGAAAAAATCAGAAAATTATTCTGGGAGCAAGAGATAACTGCAATAGAGGTGGGAGCTGTAGAATAAGGTGGAAAGAACCGCAATGTAAACACATATTGAAACTTTGACTGTATTTCTTTGTTTAATTATGAGAGACAGCAATTTCTTCATTTTCCAAGGAGTATAGTCCAGAGTTTAGGACACTCTCTAATATGGCAGGAAGATGGGTTAATTTGATAGTTTCCAGGACTGTAGTGGAAGTACATTGATAAGAAAACTTCACGACTACCAAAATTTTGTGTATAGGTACTTAAGACAAGATTTTTTTTTTTTTTTAATTTTATTGGAGCACTTGAATGAACAGCCATTTCTTATTTCACACAGGGCTACTCTGGAGAATTAACACAGGTCACTGGAATCTTCCAGAATGTCAGTGTCATCAAGCAGAACTGAAATGTTCTGCATAAATTCAGTGATCCATGTTGCACTGAGTTGTCTTGAAAGGATATTGTTAGCTTCAGTAATGTAGAGGAAGAGTAATGCAGGGACCCTAGATTGGACAGAATCAAGCTTAAGTGGCAATTAGCAACTACTGAATCTACTGTCAAGAGACAGTCATATCAGTATAACAGGAAGGAAAATTAATCCAGAAGAGAAAAGAGCATGAATTTTGGTGCCTATTAACCCTTAGAAAAAAGTGTTTGCCTTTTAAATAGAGAAAAATCAGAGATATAAATTCAAGGATAAGTTACAGAGAATTGAAGCATATTTAATACTCATGACAATGTATATATTGACACATGCATGTTCACAGATGCATTAGGAAATAACACATCAAATACTCTTTAGTTATAAAGAGACTTGTATTTCAAATGATGTATGGGTTTTTTTTAAAACTCACTTAAATATCTATGGTATGTGAGAGTCATTCTGTTGCCATCAAAGAAAACTGACCTGCTCTCTGAAAGGCAGTATAAAAGTTTATGAAAAATTAAATATTTTTGATACCAAAGAACATAATGAGTTCTAATTAAAACACAAACAGCTAAGGAGAATAATTCAAGGGAACTTCTTAGTATCTTCACATATCCTTTCTAATGCAGTTTTGATATAAAATTATCTTTTTCTGATATTTGATAACATCTTGTATTTTTTGAAATACAGAATGGTATTTGATGAAGGAAATAAAAAGTGTAGCAGAGGCTACCAACACTCAATTAAGCTCAACTTATTCTTGTGCTCTTAAGCTCAAGGGTCTCTTCTAGGTTCAGTGCTTACTTATCCTCTTCTCTGTGGTAATTCACAGATAACACAAAAGAGATAGATGTAACACAAAGTGAGCTGCATTTGTTCAGACAGAAGTCACTCCATCACCTAATTTGTTATCTGTGTAAATCCAATATCTGATTTGCCACTAATTGCAAAACTACAATTTGAACATACTAATAAATTTTCTTAATTACATTATGTAATTAAATTTCAGTTTAGCATGAGCAGTGCATTGTTCATGTAATAAAATATTTAGTACTTACTCTTTTTATGGTTTTAGGGCTCCTTTTAAAAAATTGGTTATTTTATTTATTTACATTACAAATGTTATCCCCCTTCCCTGTCTCCCCTCCTCAAACCCTCTATCCCATCCCACCTCCACCCTGCATCTATGAGGGTGCTCCCCTACCCACCTACCCACTTACCAGCATTCTCCTATGCTGGGGCATTCAGCTCCCACTGAACCAAGGGTCTCCCCTCCCAATGATGCTAGATAAGGCAATCCTCTGCTACATATACAGCTGGAGCCATGGGTCTCTTCATATATACTCTTTGGTTAGTGGTTTAGTCCCTGAGAGCTCTGGGGTTTCTGATTTTTGGATTTTGTTGTTCTTCCTATGGGGTTGCAAACTCATTCAGTTCCTTCATTTCCTCCCATAACCCCTCCATTCTGGTCCCTGTAGTCAGTCAGATGGTTTTCTGTGAGCATTCACATCTGTATTGGTCAGGCTCTAGCAGAGCCTCTCACAGGACAGCTATACCAGGCTCTGTCAGCAAGAACTTCTTGGCATCAGTAATAGTGTCTGGGTTTGGTGGCTGCATATGCAATCAGTACCCAGGTGGGGCAGTCTCAGGATGTCCTTTCTCTCAGTCTCTGCTCCACACTTTGTCCCCGCATTTCCCTTTGACAGGAGCAAGTCTGGCTTAATATATTTGAGATGGTGGGTGGCCCCATCCCTTAATTGGAGGCTGTAACACTGGATATGGACTCTACAGGTTCTGTCTCTCCTTTGTTGGTTTTTTCATCTAATGTGACCACTATTGGGTCTCGGGAACCTCTTGCTACTCTGGCATCTGGGACTTTCTAGTGGCTACTCCCAACTTTCCATTCCCCACTGCTCCACACCTCTGTTCAATTTTCTGACCTGCTGTATTTCTCTCCAGTCTCCTCTCTTACCTGATCCTGACTCCTCCTCTCTCCCTCCCAGGCCCCTCCCTCCCTCTACTGCTTAGGATTATTTAGCTCCCCCTTCTAGGTAGGACTAAACCATCCATACTTTGAGTTCTTTTTAAAACATAGTAAATAATCTTTCATCTAAAGGGAAGTATTCCAGGTAGCCTTCATCCTTTCCTTCTGAAAAAAAAAGTGTGAACTTTTGGAAAATAATTCCTCTCTATCAAATACAGTAAAGGAAGTTTGAAAGATCTAGTGTTGGATGCTTTTGTATGTTAGTTTGAATTGTGTCACTATTTGGAAAATACATGGCTCCTTGTTTGAGAGGTTTCAGTGTGCAGATCCCTGACTCCATCCACTCTGGTAGAACGTATTGACAGCAGGAACAAAGCATCATGAGTTGTCATCTGCTCCAGACAGGAAGTAAAAGAACAGGCAAGGGGACACCAGGGGCACCATTCCCTAGGAAACAGTCTCAATGCCTCCTGCATCTAGCTAAGATGCCTCTTAAACTGCTCAGAATTTCTGAAATTAGCAGAATAATCCTTAAAAACTTGCAACTGCTGAGGACAATTCAGAATGAAGAAACAGTGTTTTGTAAAGTTTGTATATTTTAGGAAACTGTAAACTCTTCATATCTATTTAAACAAATCTCTACCAGCACAACCATTTTATTATTCAGTTGTATTAGTTCTTGACATCATTATGAAGAATATTTTGAAAACAGTACGTTGATGCCCAGAATAATAAGCACTAACAGACCACCAATAGAAGCATAAACTGCTGTACTAACCATGTCAATCATTGTGATAATCTCTTATTTATTTATGTATTTATTTATTTACATCCCAAATGTTGCTCTTCCAAGTTCCCCCTCACAGAGTTCCTCCCTCTCCCCCCTCTTCCTTCCCCTCCTCTTCACCCATGATGGGGCAGACTTCCCAGCATGCCTTCCCTATAATCTTCTACCTAGTGCATCAATTCTCTGAAGGATTAGGTGTATCCTCTCCCACGGAGGCCAGATAAGGTTGCACTATGGCAGTCAGCATCGCACCAGCCTGTGCATGCTCTTCAGTTGTTGACTCAGTCTCCGGAAGCTCCTGTCCGTCCAGTTTAGTTGACACTGTTGTTCTTCATATGGGGTGGCCATTTTGTAAGGGCCTTCAATCCTTCCCATAATTCCACAGGGATCCGTGACCTCTATCTAATGGCTGTTTGTGAGTGTCTGCATCTGCCTCAGTCAGCTGCTGTGTAAGGCATCTCAGTGGTTCCTGCCTTAAAATACAACATAGCATCAGTAATAGTGTGGCGGATTGGTACTGGTACATGGGATCGCACTCAAAATGGGCTGGTTACTAGTCAGCCATTCTGCCACTCTCTGCTCCATCTTGTCCCTTCATTTATTTTAGACAGGAACAATTTTGGGTCAAAAGTTTTGTAGGTAGGTTGGTGTTATCATCCCTCCACTGGAGGTCTTGTCTGGTTACTGGAGGTAGTCCCTTCAAATGCCATATCTCAAATGTTGGACATTTCTGCTAAAGCCATTTGCATACCTCCCTCATCCCAGGTCTCTGGCAATTTCTAGAAAATCTCCCCATCTCTGAACTGCATATTTTCATTAATTTTCCTGGCCCTCTGGGACACTCTACTCTTTCTCCCCATGCCTGATCCTAGTCCTCCACTCCCGCATGATTATTGTGTTCCTACTTCTAAGTGGGATTCCAGAATCCTCAGTTGGGACTTCCTGCTTCTTTAACTTCTTTGGGTCTATGGGAGTGTATCATGGGTATCCAGAACTTTTGGCTAATATCCAATTATCAGTGAATCATAACATGCATGTCATTTTGGGACTGAGTTACCCCATATGGATATTTTCTAGTTCCATCCATTTGCCTGGAAAAAAATCTATAATGTCCTTATTTTATTAGCTGAATAATATTCCATTGTGGAAATGAACCACATTTCTGTATCCATTCTTCAGTTGAGGAACATCTGGGTTGTTTCCAGTTGTTGGCTATTTGCATAAAGCTGCTATGAATATAGTGGAGCATATGTCCTTGTGGTATGGTGGGGCATCTGTTTGGTATAAGGCCAATAGTAGTATAGCTGAGTCTTCAGGTAGAACTATTACTAATTTTCTGAGAAACTGCCAGATGAATTTAAGAGTGGCTTTACAAGTTTTCACTCCCACCAGCAATAGAGGAGTGTTCCCCTTTCATCATAGCCTCAACAACATGTGCTGTCACTTGTGATTTTTATCTTTGCCATTTTGATCGATGGAAGGGTAATCTCAGAGTCATTTTGATTTGTATTTCCCTGATGACCAAGTATATTTAACATTTCTTTCAGTGTTTCTCAGCCATTTGAGATTTTTCTGTTAAAAATTCTGTTTAGTTCTGTACCCCATTATTTGATTGAGTTATATGATTTTTTTTTTGGGCATTTAACTTCTTGAGATCTTTATATATTTTGGATATAAGCCCTCTGTCAGATGAAGGGATAGTGAAGCCCTTTTCCCAATTTGCAAGCTGCTGTTTTGTCCTATTGACAGTGTCAATTTACTTACAAAAACTTTTCAGTTTTATGAGGTACCAATTATTAATTTTTAACCTTAGTGCCTGAGTCATTGATGTTCTGTTCAGGAAATATCCCCCTGTGGCAATGAGTTCAAGGTTGTTTCCCAATCCTTTTTACTAATTGTAATCTGTCTGGTTTTACATTGGGGTCTTTGATTCATTCAGACTTGAGTTTTCTACACAGTGATAAATATGGATTGATTTGTATTCTTCTACATACCAGCATCCAGTTACACCAGCATCATTTGTTGAACATTCTCTACCAGTTTCTTGGTATGATTTTTACTTCTTTGTCAGAAATCAAGTTTCCATGTGTGTGTGGGTTTATTTCTGGCTCTTTGATTTGATTCCAATGATCCACCTGTCTCTTTGATTTGTTTTGTTTTGTTTTGTTTTGTTTTGTTTTTCTATGCTATTAATAAACAGTTACTTTTGTACTATAGGTCTGTAGTACAGTTTTAGTTCAGTGATGGTGGTACCTCCAAAAGTTCTATTATTTTTCAGGATCGTTTTACCTGTCCTGGCTTTTTTATCTTTCCAAATGAAGTTGAGAATTGGTTTTGCAAGATCTGTGAGGAATTCTGTTGAAATGTTGATGGGTAGTGCACTGAATCTATAAATTACTTTTGGTAAGATGGCCATTTTTACTGTTAGTCTTACCTATCCAGGAGCATGGGACATCTTTCCATCTTCTGATATATTCCTCAGTTTCTTTCTTCAAGCACTTGAGTTTCATATACAGTTCTTTCACTTGCTTGGTTACAGTTAATGCCAAAGTATATTATGTAATTTGTTGCGGCTATGAAAGATTCTGTTTTTCTGCCTTCTGTCTGAGCCTGTTTGTTACCTGTGTTGAGGATATCTATTGATTACTTTGAGTCAATTTTGCATCCAATCACTTTGCTGAAGGTGTTTATCAGCTGTAGGAGTTCTCTAGTAGAATTTGGGGGGGGGGGTCACATACATATACTATCACATCATCCATGAATAGTGATACTGAGACATCCTCATTTTCAATTTGTATACCTTTGATCTACCTTAGTTTTCTTATTGCTCTAGACAGAAATATAAGTACTATATTGAAGAGATAGAGGGAGAATGGACAGTTTTGTCTTGTCTTTAATTTTAGTGGAAATGCTTTAAATTTTTCTCCCTTTAATTTGATGTTGGTTTTCTGTATATTGCCATTATTATATTTAAATATGCTTCTTGTATTCCTACTCTCTTCAATACATGAAGGTGATGAATTTTGTTTGTTTGATTGTTTGTTTGAGACAGGGTTTCTCTGTGTATCCCTGGCTGTCCTGAAACTCACTCTATAGACCAGGCTGGCCTTGAACTCCGAAATCTGCCTGCCTCTGCCTTCCAAGTTCTGGGATTAAAGGTGTGTCCACCACTTCCTGGCTGAGGTGCTGCATTTTGTCAAAAGTTTCTTGAGAATGTACTAAGATGATCTTGTGTGTGTGTGTGTGTGTGTGTGTGTGAGAGAGAGAGAGAGAGAGAGAGAGAGAGAGAGAGAGAGTGAGAGAGAGAGTGAGAGAGAGAGTATATGTGTTTTCTTTCAGTTTGTTTATATGGTGAATTACATTGATGGTTTTTCATATAATGGACAACTCCTGCATCCCTGGAAGAAAGCCTATTTGATTGTGGCAGATGGTGTCTTTGGTAGATTCTTGAATTCTGTTTGCAAATATTTTATTGAGTATTTTTACTTCTCTTTCTTTGTTGAGTCTTTGTGTATTTATGGCCTCATGAAATGAGTTTGGCAGATTTCCTTTTGTTTTTATTTAATGGAAGAGTTTGAAGAGAATTGGCATTAGCTACTCTTTGAATGTCTTGTAGAATTCTGCATAAAAACCCATCTTGCCAAGGACAGGGGTGTGGGGAGTGGGCACGGCCTCATGGGCCAAAGATGGTGCCCTGGCTCTATGCTAAGCCCCATGACCTCGCTTGTTTACCTCAGTTTCAATCATGCACAGTAAAAGCAGCACTTGCAACTCCTTGAAGAGATTAGCACAACATCTTGTGATACCATTTTATCAGCCAATCCTGCATGCTGCCTTGCACATGTGCATTTATGATTGGGTGGTGTGAGGTGACATGACTGAATGGAAGTATAAATTGAGGGCAGCCCCAGAAAAGGAGAGACCAGATGAGGAGACTGGACCAGCGTTAGAGAGAGACCAGCATAGCAGAAACCAGAGACCAGTGTAGGACAGACCAGAGTGCGTGAGCGAACGGCTGCAGCTCTGTGAAACCTGAGAGAGAGAGAAGCAGAATAAAGCAGAAGCTGTGAAGGCAAACTACTCTGAACCTGCCTTGGCATCCCCATGTCGTTTCTTCCCACCATCTCTGCTGGGCAGAGACATGTGGGCAGGTGACACCGAGGGGAGGGTTGGGAGAATTTTATTGACTGAATTCTAATTCCAATGGTTGATAGAACTATTTAGATAATTCCCCCAATCTTGATTTAGCTTTTGTAATTGGTATTTGTCAAGAAAATCATCTATTTCATTTAGATTTTCCAATTTTATGGAGTATAGACTTTTAAGGTAAGACCTAATGCTTCTTTGAATATCCTTAATGTATTTTGTTATGTTTCCTTTTTCATTACTGATTTTGTTAATTTAGGTACTGCCTGTCTGCCTTTTACTGATAGAGCTGCCTTTATATATTGCTTGGCATCTCTCCACCACACCCCCTTCAATTCTTTCTTTGTTCTGTGGGTTTAGTGTTGTGATTATTATGAGGAAGGAAGATTTACTTTTCTGGTCCTATCTGTTTTGTTTTCTGTAAGCTTCTGGTACATTTGGAGTCCTCTCTTTCTTTAAGTTAGGGAAATTTTCTTCTATGATTTTGTTTAAAATATTTTTGGAGCTGAGGATCATCTTTTATCCTATTTTTTGTTTTGGGCTTTTCAAAGATGTTTTGTGTCATGAACTTTTATATTTTCATTTGCTTTTTTTTTGTTGTTTGTTTGTTTGTTCGTTTGTTTGTTTGAGACAGAGTTTCTCTGTATAGCCCTGGCTGTCCTGGAACTCACTTTGTAGACCAGGCTGGCCTCGAACTCAGAAATCCACCTGCCTCTGCCTCCCGAGTGCTTATATTTTAATTTTCATTGACTGATTATATTGATTTTTTTCCTATCATTTCTTCTATACCTGAGATTTTCTCTTCCATCTTCTGTATTCTGTTGTTGATGCTTAAGTCTGTAGTTCCTGTTATTTTTCGTAGGTTTTCCATCTCTAGGAATGACTCAGTGTGTTTTCTTTATTGCTTCTATTTCCCTTTCCAGTTCTTGAACTCTCAATATCCTTCACCTGTTTGGTTATATTTTCCAGTATTTCTTTATATTTATTTGCACCCTCTTTTAATGCTTCTAAGTATTTGAGTGGATTTTCCTATATTTCCTTATGGGATTTATTCATGTCCGCTTTAATGGTCTCTATCATATTTATCAGTTTGGATTTGAGGTCCTCTTCTTGTGCTCCATTTTCATTAGGAAATCCAGAGTTTATTGGAGCAGGATAGCTGGGCTCTAGGGGTGCCATACTACTCTGAGTCTTACTGATAGTGTTTCCTAAGCTATCTTTAAGACTTCTCTTGTGATCTTTTCCTTCTGTTGTCTTGTCCAACATTGGTGCAATAGTTTTGTGTTATCTTTTATTTTGTTTTGTTGTATTTACAAAAGTAACAAGTGAACAGATGAATAAATGAATGAAAACCTAGCCTTTAAGGTAGAGATTAAGAACTGACTAGACATCAATACATGTTGGGAGAGAGAGAAACTTAAATTTTCTCCAGTGGTGTGGCACTAGGTATATCAACCATTCCAGAGCAGTCCACATGTTCAGGAGAAGTTGACCAACATTTAATGGACTCCTCAATCTTTTTGTGTTATTTTCTTAGGTTACAAATTGGTGTGGTTTTCTGTTTATTTTTGTTTTTTCATATGATTTTATTTTTCTTGTTTTCGAGGTAGGCTTTATATACTAAATTTTTGTTTAAAAATTTGAGAAAGAACTTAAATATGGGTGGGTAAGAGATCAGGAGAGGATCTGAATGGGACTTGGAAGAGGGGGAAAATATCATCAAAATATATTTAAAGAATTGTTGTAAATATAAAAAATCTCAATTTTCCAATACTATTTTAAATTTATGAAATATGGTAAGTTAACTGCTTGATAGCACCATTGTAATAATGATCTGTATAGACTTTGTGTTAGAGCTAATGACCATGCTCTTGAGAATGAAAAAGTTTCTACATGTTGAAGGGCCATATAAACATCACATGATAGGAGCACCCGTGTAGAGCAGTGTGGATGCTGTGGTCCAGTACTTTGTGTAAGGGACTTTGTGTAAGTATGTTTTGATATTTGCTATTGAAAAGTTGATTCTTTGCAATATCTCTATAAGGCTCAAAACAAGCAACATTTTATTGCAAGTGATTCATGCAGAAGACCACTTGTGTATATCACAAACCCAAATTTATGTAGTATCTAGACTTCTTAAACCTCATTTTTATTTATACAACAAAATTATCAGATTATTTTCAACCCCTGGATAGTCTTTACTATCTACATATATATAGAAATTGCTACTAAAGTTCAAACAGTTTTTAAATTCAAACTCATTACATTTAAATACACCACTTAAATTACTATAGAATTTATTTTCTAAGAACTTATCACCTAGAGTATTTATAGATAAAGGCATGTGGGATGATATGCAACACTTAGGCTAGCAAACATGACAAGCTGCCAAAGGACACTTACAACATGATACACAAGTTTGAGTTGCCAGACTATGTACCATGAAAAAAAAAAAAAAAAAAAAAGATAAGACCACATCTATAACTAAATAGATAACATACAAACAACACAGATGCACACATACACATAAACACACACACAGCAACACACACAAACATATGCAGATATTCACATATACTAATAAATAAAATATACACATAAACAATGTATCGAAGCATGTATAGCACATACCCGTACTTATACACTATATATATATATATATATATATATATATATATATATATATATATTATTAATAATAATAATCATAAGCATATATACATATAATGTGTACTATGTAGAATAAAAGTAGTCGTATGGTAAAATAATCGAATATAAGTGATAATATATTTTTCTTTTCTAAAAAATAATATTATAGAGCTGAAAGAGTAACTGCTTTACAAGGTTTATTGCAATGAGTTTAAGAATATGAGATTTTTCTTTTGGTCACTATTCTTTGATAGTAAACTATTCCAATATTTTAAAAATATGAAAAGGGTAAAGATTAATAATTACAATAGAGAGTTCTCTATTCTAAGATTTTTTTTTTCATCTTCCTGAGGAAATCCCAGGAGAGTGCATGACTTCCCAAATTGTCTTCCCCCATTGTCAGAGTCACCCAAGGACCCTTTCCACAGACCTCTGTTTTACTCAGCACATTGCTATTTTTTCCACCTTATGAAATTCAGATCATCTTGTTGTACTTCAAATTTTCTTCAATAAAAGGTTGCTAACACTCTAATTAATTAACTGAAACATCTGGCCTGATGTACTTAGTATGGAAGTGATAAATACATGTGAAATTTAGAGAAAGATTTGTTAAATCAACATGTTTATGATACAAGTCAAATGGTTAAAATAGTGTGTTACTATTTTTTAATGTATTTTGTGCAATTTACAATGAACTGTGAACATACTGAGGACAAAAATGATGGTCCCTTCCTCAGCTTGTTTACTTCATGTTTATCAGTGGCCAGTAAAATGTGCCAGGAATCCTTGGTAGGCAGGCTGATAATACCTTTATGATTACTGTCATTCTCTTTAACTACAGAGTTATCCCTGATATTGTTTAAGTGACCTTTAAAAAAAAAATCACAGGATAGCTTTTTACATTTCTATCCTACTCTACAATTCTGTGGACCTATACTTTTGTAACTTACTTATTTTTACTTTAGAAAATGGTATTAATTCTAAAAATTTATGACTAAACTATGTAGATACAACCTAGCCACACAACAGTTGTTCTTCCTTATCATACTAAAATTTTGAAAATTGTAAGCAAATAATTTGGAAAAACAAGTAAAAAGCTAGTAACCTATGAGGTTAATTAATAGGTGTATATATACCTGAAATGATGAATGTTACACCATCCATATTTCTCATATTGTTTAAGATAAAGTGCTCAGAATTCCAAATATACTATTTGGAATATTTGATCATCAATCTAACCACAAAATATCTATTTATAGCCAGTTTTCATCTGTATGTTTTATGAACTGCCTATCTATCATCTATCTATCTATCTATCTATCTATCTATCTATCTATCTATCTATCATCTATCTATCTATGTATCTACCTATCTACCTACCTATCATCTCTTTATCTTCCTCCCTGCTTAATTTTCTCTACCCTTTCTTTGTCCTGTTAATGACCATATAGGTCATTTTGAAATGCAATCCTTCAGAACTCAATTTACAATTGAAAGAACACTTAGCCCTCTCAATTTCAGCTTTTTTTCCTATTATGGCAACACAGTGCTTTCTGTCTTTGAAGGTAATTTCAAGTAAATTATCAATACTCTGCTATTGGTGTTTGTTTGTTTGTTATTTTTTATTTGTTTGTTTGTTCATTTGTTTGTTTTGAGAAAGGGTTTCTCTCTATAGCCCTGGTTGTCCTGGAACTCACTTTGTAGACCAGGCTGGCCTCGAACTCAGATATCCACCTGCCTCTGCCTCCGTAGCACTGGGATTAAAGGCATGCGCCACCACGCCTGACTCTGCTACCACTGTACACTACCACTGCCCAGCCCAAAGATATTCTTCTAAGGAAAATTACATAATACCTCTCTCCAATATAAGCAACTAGATATAGTTGCCATATTGCAGATATTACAAAATCAAAAAGAAAGAAAAGAAATTGAGCAAGTCACTTATGCAATGGGGAAGAATCCCAGACCTCCACAAACTGATAACACTTGCCTTTTTTTTTTTTAATAAGCCTTGTTTTCATGCTAAATACATTATAATAAAAGATGAATATCTTGAAAGAGCTTCAAAATGCTTTATGAATAAGTATGTAAAGGAAATTACAATCCATTTAAGAACAATAGCAGTGTCAGGCGTGGTGGAGCATGCCTTTAATCCCAGCAGTTGGGAGTCAGAGGCAGGCAGATTTCTGATTTTGAGGCTAGCCTGGTCTACAAAGTGAGTTCCAGAACAGCCAGGGCTATACAGAGAAACTCTGTCAAAAAAAAAAAAAAAAAAAAGAATATCTGAAGTTTTAAATAATCTTAAAATGTAATGAAAATAGTGTATTCAAGAAAAAAGTACATGTGATATATTTTCTACTTTTTGCTGTAGATTAATTATCTCATTATTATTTTTGTCTTTGTACTTTAAAGTAATGATTACTAGAATACCATGTTACTAACAACTGTTTAAATTTGGACAATAAAATTATGTGTTTAAAAAAATATATTAATGGGGGGGCTGGAGAAATGGTTCAGAGATTAACAGTGCTCTTGCAAGGGGTCTGGGTTCAGTTCTTAGCACCCATACAGTAGCTAACAGAAGGTCTCATGTCATATATATATATATATATATATATATATATATATATATATATATATGGCATTTGACATTTTGGGCTTTATTTGCCTTTCAGACTTTCTTACCTATAGTAAATTTTATATTTTTTGATCAATACATGCCAACATTCTATTTTGTTCTTATATATTTATATATTTATACTTTGTCTTAAACAACATGCTTCTAACATAGTGTCAACACTGTTTGCTATAGTATGTTGTCCATTGATAAGTCTCCAGCACATACAAGTTTATTCCATTATTTGAAATATGACCAGTTTGAGTTGGATTAGGATATGGGCTGTTGACATATGATGTCATAAATTATCAAACACAATACAAGGAGACATTAATACTTAAGATTGATGGGTGGTGTGGGAACAGAACTGGTAGTTTTATCTCTTCAGGTAGACACCCATTTCCTGATTTTTCCCCTCTGAGAATAAAAAAGAAACTTAGTAAGTTAATATCTATTTGGGTAATAATAATAATAATAATAATAATAATGATAATAATAATAATAAAGAATGTTTTATTAAATTACAGTGTCAATTATGTTTCAAGTGCTCTGGTATTGATCTTGATAAGCTACTCCAGGATATAGATGTTAGCATAATAGCTTACAGGATGCATATAACTATATCATTTTATCTTGGGGTTTTATTACTGTGAAGAGACAGTGACCAGGATAACTTTTACAAAAGACAACATGTAATTGAGGGGTGGCTTACAGGTTCAGAGGTTCAGACCACTAGCATCATGGTGGGAAGCATGGTAGCATCTGGACAACATGTTGCTGGAGAAAGAGCTGAGGTTCTACATCTAGATCCAAAGGCATCCAGGAGGGGTCTCACTGTTTCTCAAGGGCAGAACTTAAACACTAGGTGACCTCAAAGCTGCCCATGACACACTTCCTCAAACCAGGGCAAACCTACTCCAACAAGGCCAAATTTCCTAACAGGGTCACATACCCTGTGCCAGGCATATTCAAACCCACATTTTACTCCCTGGCTCCCGTAGTCTTGTTCAAATATGAGTCTATGGAAATTATATCTAGGCATAGAGTGATAAAAAAATTATATTTAGACCAATGTCAAAAGTCCCGATAGACTACGTCAGTCCCAACAATATTAAAACTGAAATGTTCAAAGCATCTTCTGAGATTTATCCAAACATTTCATTGTAGTTCACTCTAAAATCCAAATCAAAGAGCAGATTGTATACCTTCTAAAATGTCACAGTGAGATAATGCTGGACCAAAGCAACATCAAAAACCAACTGGGCAAATTCTAAGCTCTGCATCTACATGTCTGATGTCAGAGCTTTGTTCAGATTTCAAACTCTTGTAATCTTTTTTGTCTGAAATAAACTTTCTCTTGGGCTGTTTCCACTCCCTGAGTTTTCTTCAGCAGGCATTCCACAACATCTTAACATCTTAGTGTCTTCAAAGCAATGTAAACTTTATAGCTTTTGGTCCAATATCTAGAATACCTGCATGACCTTCTGAGGTTTCCAAGGGGCTTAAGTCACTTCTCCAGCTCTGTCCTCTATAGTACTCTAGGCTCAGATTGATTCCACTGCACTGCTGCTGCAGTTCTTGGTGGTCACCCCACGGTACTGGCATCTCCAATATTCTATGGTCTTCTGCTCATAAAACATGCCCCAGAATATTTCACTTCAGTGATGTTCATTTTTTCTTTATCACAGCTAATTTTTAGTTCCAGCTAACCTGCATCATCTGTCCCAGCAATCTCCTCTATTCTTGACTGTAAATCCCAAAGCCACATGGCCAAAGTTGTAGAGTTCTGATGCTTCCTGGGGCTGGTACAGGGCCCATTTCCTTGTTCTACTATATTATCTCCAGCTTTTTGTTTTTCCAACTCCTTCCCTGCCTAATATTGACTGTCCTGGAGCTTAATTTGAAGACTGTCCTTAAACTCAGAGATTTGCATGCCTATCTCTTGAGTGCTGAGCTTAGAAGTGTGTAGCACTATGCTAGGGCCTAAACAACCAAACAGACAAACAAACACCACTCATCTAAAACCAAACAGTGAAAGTGAACAGCTGAGAGGCTGTATTTCTAGTGTTTGTGTGTGAGACTAAGCATTGCTAAAATCTCTTCACCAACTTTAAGTGAATGGGGAGAAAACAGTCCCTAAGTAAACACAGGACTCTCTGGAGTACAGGGCTTCTCACTGTAGTTACCATGTGCACAAACATTCTCTGTAAGTGTTGAATGAGCTAATTAGATGTTACTATGCATATTTGTAGCAAATGTTGACATGTTCCCTTAAGGTAAAATACACTTACACTAATTTATTTTATTTTCATAACATCATAGACCGATTTTTAACAAACTTAGCTGTGAAATGAAGACTTGTCATAAAAGAGATATAATTGTGCATTCACCTCTATACATTTACAAAGACTCAACAATCTTTTCCTCCTTTATTAAAAATAGATTTTTTTCTCACATAACATATTGAAAGTATGCTTTCTACTTCTGTCTGTCTCTTCTTTTTTCCTTGAATCTAGATTTTCCCCCCTTCTCTTTCTCATTAAAAAAGAAATAGGCTTCTAAGAGGTAAGAATAAAATATAATATAATAAGAAAACAAAAACTGATATGTTGGATTTGTGCAAATCAAGCCCAAAATAAATAAAAAACAAACAAAAAAGCAAAACAAACAAACAAACAAAAAACCCAGACACAAGCCATTAGGAGACCAGGAAATTGCAATTACAGCTTTGGCTACTGTGTTAGTTTTCTTTTGAGCATCTACTAGTGGGCATGAAGCCTACATGTAAGAGTAGTGTGTTCCCCAATGGGACTCCCTTGAATAAAATGTAATTTTCATTCACAAAGGGTTATTGATTGGAGATACCTTCTAGGCTATAGACGGAGCATGTGTTTACTTTTCTTTACATATCTAGGACTCCATCTGGTATACTCATGTGCAGAACCTATATGAATCCTGCCTCAGCTTCTGTGAGTTCATATGTGCTTTGGCCTTTTTTATTTAAAGGGCCCTGATTTTTTATCCCCTCTGGCTCTTATAACGCTTTCTATCTCCTCATCAGTAATGACTTAATTCTAAAGGGAAGGATTTGATGGCTATATCCCTCCCATTTAGGGATTGGTGTTCCAAAGTCTCAACTCTGGATATAATGTTTGGCTGTGGGTCTCTGTATTTCTTTCCCTCTCCTGGAGAAGGACGCTTCTCTGATGATGAATGAACAAAGCACTTATATGTGAGGTCTACGTAGAGCAGAGTGTCATTAGGAGTCATTTTATTATTACATTGATTTTTATGGTGTGTGTGTGTGTGTGTGTGTGTGTGTGTGTGTGTGTGTGTGTTTTATTTAGAATAGTGGTGTTTGGTTTTACCCTATGAGTATGGACTTTCTTGTCTTAGGTTCTTGATCACCCAGGCAGAGTAGAGTACCTGGGTTCAATAACCTGGAGTGGGCATTAAGTAAAATCAAATATTGCTTGGTCACTCCCACAAGTTTTATGCCACCGTTGTCCTAGCATATTTTGCTGGCAGTGCACCATTTTATGGGCAATAGCTAGCTTGTTGTTTATATTTATTTTGTTGTAGCATGCAGAGTACCTTCCTGTAACAAAGATGCTAGCCTTCAGCACTTAGTGGTGAAAGCTTTATGTAGGCACCAGTGAGAATTCTCTATGTTCAATGAGTTGTATATGTGTTCTCTTAAGAAATGGGACCTTGATTTCAATTTGTGGAGACAACATTTATAGTCTTGGCCATAGCCTGTCTTGTTTGGAGTTCCCATGGACTAATTTGCCCAATAATTAAATTGGATATAAGACAGCATTGATACAGAAAACTACATTTGATAATGGGAGATCTACACTTGGGACACTGTCTCACCCATTGTTTGGAGATTTTATTTAGATAAGCTTCATTTATGTATATATTTTAAGAATCTTTTACTGTATTACATTTCCATACTACTTAAATAACTCTTTATTTTAGCTGTCTTTTTTTCTGTATTCTTTTTCTCTAATAACCAAAAATGATTCAACATTTCAAATTCATAAATTAGTGTATATATGTGTATGACAATTACCAAAGGAAAAAGAGAGTTTTAATCAGAGTTCGGGGAGAATGAGAGTGGTCCGGAGAATATAACTACTTGGGGGAAGGAAATAGATTAGAAGGGGGGAGGAAATAGATTAGAAGATTGTACTGGCTAGTTTTGTGTCAACTTGACACAGCTGGAGTTATCACAAAGAAAGGAGCTTCAGTTGGGGAAGTGCCTCCATGAGATCTAGCTGCGGGGTATTTTCTCAATTAGTGATCAAGGGGGAAAGGTCCCTTGTGGGTGGAACCATCTCTGAGCTGGCAGTCTTGGGTTATATAAGAGATCAGGCTGGGCAAGCCAGGGGAAGTAAGCCAGTAAAGAACATCCTCCATGGCTTCTGCATCAGCTCCTGCTTCATGACCTGCTTGAATTCCAGTCCTGACTTCCTTCAGTGGTGAACAGCAATGTGGAAGTGTAAATCGAATAAACCCTTTCCTCCCCAACTTGCTTCTTGGTCATGATGTTTGTGCAGAAATAGAAACCCTGACTAAGACAGGACATGATATAATTCTACTTCAATTTAAAACATTAAAAACACAATCCAGGAACCACAAATGACAAAAACAGAAAGACAAACAAGCAAAGAAAAATATGTCCTATTTTTTTTTCCTATTTCTAAAAAAAGAAACCATGGTCAAATCAAAAGTATAAGAAAAAGTATTGAAATAGGGAGCTTAGTTATATTTTCATTGGGTGAGTCCATGACCATCATGGTGGGGGAGCATGGCAGCATACAGGCGTGGTGTTGATTTGAGAACTTAGATCTTATTTATTAGAGAGATGGGGGGTGTGGATTTTGTAAACTTCAAAGCTCACCCTAGTGCTACAGCTCCTTTAACTAGGCCACAAATCCTAACTTTCTAAACAGTCCCAACAAGTAGTGACCACACACTCAAAAACATGAGGGTATACGGACATTTTCATTCAGATTACCACCACATACAAGAACTTATTTTGTACATTTTTAAATACAGGACAGCCAGGGCGATACAGAGAAACCCTGTCTCAACACCCCCCCCCCCAAAAAAAAATACTAGTAAAAATGTTAAATAGGCTGGATCACTCATTTAAGATAATATTTGCCTCATGAGTATGAGTGGCAGGACTTAGGTAATGAACCTAAGTTTTGATCCTAGGTAAAGTAGTCCACAGGTTGTGTTAACTAATAGGAATATGTGTATTAATATTAAATTTTATTTAATTATTAAAAATAACACTTTTGAAAACCCTCATATACAGGCATTATATCAATATTACTTCTATCTTTCACCTCCACCTCAAATTCCTCATATCCTCTTTCCTTCCATCTTTGACTCTTCTGCGCGCGCGCACACACACACACACACACACACACACACACATCAGGAAGAGAGAGAGAGAGAGAGAGAGAGAGAGAGAGAGATGCTCACATCTAATTTCAGTCTACTGAGCTTACTTAGTATGGCTCTTGTTCAGGGATGACCACTTGGGTGGGATTAGATATCCTGTGGATGTTCATTCAATAAAAGAATAGTTTTCCTCGATTTCATTCATGATCTGTGGTTCTTTATCTGTGGATGATGGCCATGTGAAATATTCCTTCCACATATTAAGTGATGTTGTCATTAATCTAGTATTGTTCAGGGAGCCATATTGTTGAGAATTCATGGATGTATTTACCCTGTCACAGTCAGTCTGAGAGAAGAACATGTAGTCAACATTCACTCAAACAAACTTACAGTCACCATATTTGGTAGAATAACAGGTTACTGCAGCATAATATTCTATTTCTGTGCCATCTACAATAAAGAACCACCCTTCATGTTTGAAATCTTAAGACCTATTTTACTAAACTATAGGTGCTTTTGACCATAGGGAGGAATACTGTTCCAAATAAATATTTTATATATATATATATATATATATATATATATATATATATATATATATA
>LR750832.1:103650-168650 GCA_902729485.2 Mus minutoides
TTTTCCTGACAAAGTAAAAGGAATGTAGGTTTGCTTTTTTCTCTTCACCTTAAGGTTTTCAAGATCACTACCTGATGTTTTTTCTGAATAAACATATTTTCCAATCTCTGCATCAAGATGCCAAAAATAAGAATTCATGATGGATGAACAAGTCCTAAACAAAAATAGAAGATATCCATTTATAATTTTCTTAGTAATATCTGGTTAAAATAGTTTACATGATGTACACCTTTAAAATCTATTATCTAAGATAAAAATAATTATCAAGTCATATCAAAATCATGTGTACAAATTATTAATTTCTAATAACATACTTCATATTTCTACATGTATATAGCATTTAAATAAATATACATTTAATTGCATTTGTATAAATGAAACAAAAATAGATAATATTTTATTCTTATTAGTGACATGTTCTTTAAGAAGAAAGTGTTAACACTGACTGACCTTAACATGAAGTCCGAACTATTAGAAAACTTTATCCTCCTGGCAGTAGATCCTTTACAAATTCAATTACAAATTCAATTATTTGTTTTATTTGTATATAATATCATGATTAAAAACAATGAAAATGAATTTCCTGTATAACAAGTACCAAGAATAATGTTATATTTATTTTTTATCTATTGCCACAGGTTAGAGGATAATATCAAATGTATTTCATATGCATACAAACATACATACAGTGCCAATTATGTTAATAATTTTATAAGAAAATATTTCCAGCTTCAAGAATTAAAATGGTTTGTTGCTATTAATTTTATCTTAATTAATAAGCAGAGCTAGATAAGAATTGATTTTTAGAATTAGATAAAGATTATATGCTTTATCTGCACATAAACTTGTTCTGTCTTATACTCAACAATAAAATACCTGAAAATTTAAGGATCACAAATATGTTTTTCTATTATTCTTGAGTCTAGGAAGTCCATGATGAAGGCTGCATCACCTAGGCCCTGAATGCTAGGACCGTACAGGGTAGAAATCACAGGAAGATGTGAAAATTTGTCCTGTCACATGGAGAAAGAGCTTAGATGAAATCCCTCACCCACAGCCCTCTTATTGTCCCCTTCACAAGGACCTAGTCACCTCCAGTGAATCTCTCCTCTGCCTTCAAGATAAAGTTTCAACATGAATTTTTTGAAGAGATAAAATATCAAAACAGCAATCTCTGGAAACCAAAACAGAAAATAGTTTTTTGTTGTTGTTGTTTGTTTTTTGGTTTTTTTTTTTTTTTATATGCAGTAGTGAACTGTGCTGGTTTGAATCATAGTTTTCTCTATGGATACTCTAAAACGAGCCAGTATCAGCCTTTAACAAAATTCATCTACTATTAGTGTCTTATTGATGTTTCATGTCTGTATAAATCCATGATTCAACTTCTGCAGCACATGCAGGAGAGAATTGAGAAAGAGAGGATTGGTGACCTTCCATTCATATATAGTCTGTTAGAAAGAATACAACACTGCAACAAAAGAGACCAGGAAGAAAGCAAAAGGAACTCTGCAAGACAGTTTCCTCCAGTGCCGAGGCTGTGGAGCCATCTGAAAGCAGGAGAGTGAGCACATCGAGAGGAAAACTCACTTAAGTGTTTATGCCCACACATGTCTTCATAGCATTGAAGGAAGTACTGTTTCAAAACCTGAGAGCAGTTGCCTAATTCATAACTGGCCCTGAAGGGAAGCAGTATGATAGGAGCCTCTGCAATCCAGAGGCTTGAACAAGGAGCCATGTACCAAAGGATTTCACAAGGCGGGAGAGGTTTATGGAGGATTGGTTGCTGTTGTAACCATCTTTATAGAAAACAAGCATTCCTCATAGACAATTGAAATGATGGATTATAAAGATTTAATTTTTTTTTTATGAGATGGCACAGGTAAGGTATATAGTTTGAACCTGTGGAATCAGTCAGAGGAATTTTAACTTCTTGAAGACATTTTTCAAAGTCTGGCAGTTAATACACAGATAAATTAGCTCAGGTGTATTTCTATCTTTTACTTTGTTTTCGATAAAATTATAATAGGGACACTTGATAGATGAAAACTAGGATTTTTTTTTTCTCTTTCTCTCTTCTTTGTAAACAAATCCATTTTGTTCACCAAGCTGTTTTCTAACATACAGGGAAACTGTGTGACATATTTATGGATCTAAGTGAGTCTTCACATGAGTTCATTTTGCATTTACTTTTCTGACAGGGTGTAAACAAATTAGTACCTACTCCATCTCAGCAGGAGAGAGGAAGCAAGGGAATCCCAGGAGAGGGTGGACACCAGTGCCCTTTCCCTCCTCACGAAGGAGTGTTAACAGCACCGCTGCAGTGCTCTCTGATGCTCTGCTTTTTGCTCTGATGAAGGTGTCAAGCATTCTCTAAGTTGCCACAGCAATTTCTGCTCCATAGTGTCTACAGAAAATCGTTTTACTACAGTGGTGGTTGATGTAAGATCTTAGTCCATAGAGAGCTTTAAAAACACCAGCCACTTAATATGAAGAATTTTTAAAGTGACAATTTTTAATAATATTCAAGTAAATGTTATTTAAGATTTGTGGAGATTTAAATAACACTAGTAAATATAGACACTTTTTTTTTCTGCATGATGTTACTAAGCTATATTGTTTTCTCTAACAAGATCTAAATCCATAGGACTTGCAGTGACATCAAGCTTAATAAGTAGAAACTCTTTCAACTCAACTAAAACCTTGAATCCAAACACATAAAACTTAATGAAAATAGATGTGTACTGCCAGGGCATTTTTGATGGTTGTACTGGCTGGTTTTGTGTGTCAACATGACACAGGCTGAAGTTATTACAGAGATAGGAGCTTCAGTTGGGAAGCGCCTCCATGAGATCCAGCTGTGGGGCATTTTTCTTAGTTGGTGATCAAGTGGGGAGGGCCCATTGTGGGTGGTGCCATTCATGGGCTGGTAGTCTTAGGTTCCATAAGAGAGCAAACTTAGCAAGCCAGGGGAAGCAAGCCAGTAAGAAACATCCCTCCATGGCCTCTGCATCAGCTCCTCTGTTCTGACTTGCTTGATTTCCAGTCCTGACTTCCTTTAGTAATTAACATCAATGCAGAAATTTAAGTTGAATAAAACTTTTCTTCTCCACCTTGATCTTGGTCATGGTGTTTGTGCAGGAATAGAAACCCCGACTAAGACAATGGCTATTATTATTTGTCAACTTGGATATATCTGTAATGAACTACAATCCAAATGGGAGAGCATACCCATAGAGATATTCTGCTTGGTTTGAAGTGGTTGATTCTGCTTCAAGTCTGGATCTTCGAGGAAGGAAGACACACCTCTGATTTGGATCTTGAGGCTGGAAGATACACCTTTAATCTGGGCCACACCTTCTGCTGGAAGCCTATATAAGGACATGGAAGAGGTAACATCTTGTTTTTTGCCTGTGTGTTCTTGCTTTGCTAACACATCCATTTTCTTTCCTGACATTAAAGTCTACTTCTTTGTGATTCCAGCATATACAGAGGATGAGTTGAGACAACCAACCCAGTGGACCTGAGCAACTAGTAGATACTTGGACTTTCCTTCCAGAGGTAGACATTGTTGTATTAGTTGGTATGTAGCCTGTTAGTTGTTCTAATAAACCATATATATATATATATATATATATATATATATATATATATATATATATGTGTGTGTGTGTGTGTGTGTGTGTGTGTGTGTGTGTGTGTGTGTGTGTGTGTATACATAGAGAGATTCATTCCTTAAGCTGTGTGACTAATACAGAGTTGATAATGTTATGTTTGGGTTAACTTCAGAACTAAGGACAAATTTTAAAATAAAGGAAAACAATAAAAAGTTTACAATATAAATTATATACAAACATAAGATTAAATTTAGAAGCAATACTCTATAATGAAACATTATTCTATAAAACCCATACTCATATATTTTACTGAAGTCAAGTAAAGATTTCAAAGAATGGGTTCAGAATCTTGAACCCAGAGGCTATTGGTGTCAAGAACTAGGATTTCATCTGCAGTGCTTAGTAAATTCCTTTCTAGAGGCATGCAAACATAATGAATAAAGAAAAGAAAGGAGTATTACTCTTTGAACTTTATAGAAGCTGTTGATTCTAAGAAACTATATAAATCACTACAGAGCATACAGACCTTTTAAAGCACAGCCTTTTGAAATGCATACAGGGCAGCCAAGCGGTCTGCTGAGGGCTCCAGACACTTTCAACAAGAAGCTGAAGAGTGAAGAAATATTACAACTGGAGAAATCTGGGCATTCTGTAAGGTCTAGATTTCTCAATAACATCTACTCACAGAGCACAGATTGGATTCAATGGAAGTAGTGGACTTGTCACTATGGTAGGAGGAAAGGAGTTAGTGATAAGAGATTAATGAACTTTACACAGAAAAGAAGGAAAACAAATTTAGAACACACAGCAGGAGAAACATGTGGAGAGTATGCTTCCATAAAAAGAATCTCCATCATATAGAAGTGCTTTTCCAGTTAGTGTAAGTTATGTTGTATGCAGTTATTAAGGCTACAATTACTACCACGTGAATGATTGTATCTTGCATTGGCGTGTATTCTGTTCTGGGAACTGAAGGTGAATGTGAGACTGCATATCTCTGTCAGGCAAAGAATCCATGTAAACAAAGACTATGCAAACAGTGACTGTCCTGTTTGACTCCTGCTGGTTCTTGGAAATGGAGTTACAACTTTGTGGAGTCCCATGACAATAGTCTCAGGCTCAAAGTTTGTCTGGAGGCAATGCTTTTCTGTTTGGGACATCTGGAAAAGCTTACAACAGCTTACTATTGGGAAGCCATTCCATTTTCTCTAGCTAACAACCTTGAATATACACTGATCAAAGTCTCAGAGAGAGGGGGGGGGGGGAAGAGGATGAGCTTACAGTTAAATATGTAGATTGTCATCAGGATCACATCTTGACTTTCTTTGACTCCGTGTTTTGTGGCAGTTTTTGAACACTTTTTTCAAGAGATAATCAAATGGCAAAAGAGTTCATTTGGAGTGCAAAGTGCACTAGTGGATGAACAATGGTCAAGGTCACTATTTTGTTGCTCTGTATTAGGAAGGCTTCTTACTATTAACTGATATTTTGATGATAATGTTATATCAGCTGTGGGATTTTACTGGTGGAGTCATTGAGACCTTTTACATATAGAAAAATATCACCAGAAAACAATGATATTTATTACTTTGTTTCTATTTTCCCCCCCTATGGCTGCAGCTAGATCTTCAGGGTCTATAATGAACAGGAAATATAAAAATAGGCACTCCTGTCTTCTTGATAATATGAAGATGCTTACAATGTCTTTTTTTTTTTTTTCATTTGACCTGATGGGGTTATCAGTTTTTCATAGGCAGCCTTTATTCTGTCAAGATATGTTCTTTCTATTTAATACCTCCATGATTTAGTTTAAAGGTTTAATTGTTTTCAAATTATTTATAAGTGGGATAAGGAGCATGTCAAACTTCACAGGAAAGCAGGTAGTCACAGATGCCATTTCGTAGCTTGGCAGTTTTGAAATAGCCAACTTGGGTCCTTCAGCCTAAGTCTTTTGCAACCTCAGTGCACAACCATAACTCCTGAGACTTTCCAGGGTGCTGACCATTCAGTAATCATTCAGATGTGTTAGATTTTTGTCAAAGAGACTTACTACATTAATTGAAATGATCATATGATTTCTGCCATAGACTTTATCAAAGAGATACATAGCATTTTTTCTATGTATCTGTCTATTTGTCAATCTGTCTATTATCTATCTATTACTTATCTATCTATCTATCTATCTATCTATCTATCTATCTATCTATCTACCTACCTACCTACCTATTTTTCTATCATCTATCTATCTATCTATCTATCTATCTATCTATCTATCCATCATCTGTCTATCTATCTATCTATCTATCTATCTATCTATCTATCTATCTATCATCATCATCTCTCAGCTCTCAACTCTCATCTATTGATTGGTGTTGCATTTCCCTTGTGTCCTTAAAAGAAAGCCAGTGTAATCAGTAATCACGGTGAATGATCCTTTAAAATTTCTCTTGTATGTATTGTACTGAGAAAAAAAATTATGTTCAACAGAGACTGAAAAATCTTTCTACTTTTCTTTGGATTTTAATTTGGCTTTGGTATATTCGTTACATTAGCTTCATTAAGAGAATTTGGAAATGTAACTTTCTTTTCCACTTAATGGAAAAAAAAATGAGTTGTCTTGCTTTTTGCTGTTCTTTGCAGCTCTAGTAGAGTCATTCACAGAATGCATATGGCCGTAGCACTTTTAGTTAGATTTTTAATTACTCCTTCTATGTAATGTTTTTTATGTTCTGTTTAAATTATTGTTTAGTTTGGTTAACCTTATGTATGTCAGGAACATTTATATATCCATCCATTTCTTTTATATTTTTGAATTTCATTTTATCTAAAATATTAAGGTATGCTCTAATAATTCTTTGAAATTCCTTGGTATATGTTGTAATTTCTCCTTTTAGTAATTTAATCTTAAAATCAAGACCTTTCCTTAATTTTCATTATTTTTAGACATACATACTAATAACCTACTGACTCCATGTAGTGTTGTTCATATGTATATATGCTTAAAGGCTGACCATTTAGGAATCTATTGCTTGTTAGAGGTATGTCAGAAGAATGATTAAGTATTTTAAGGTTTAACAAAAATTTCTGAATTTCTGCAATAGAATTTAACACAATTGAATAATTTCATAATGAAACAAGCAAAAAAAACATGTTTAATTGGTGTTTCTTATTAAATATTTACACAATAAAATTTGATATTAATTATTCTTATTCAGGTTGAATTCACCTTACAAATTCTCTTTTTTTTTTTACTTTTATATTGATTTTATTTTCATGAATGGCAAACATGCCTTTGATAATTGTACATATGACTAATGATAAAATACATATGTGGTGAAGCAATGTCACCACTATAAAAGATATATTTTATATTCACTATTAATGAATCTAAAAACAATAAAGTAATTACATAAGTGTTGGTAGTTGAAATGCATAAAGTGTTTTCAATGAAGACAGCATTAATTACATATAAAGTTGTCAACATATTTGCATAGATTTACATTGGGGAAATAATGACTGAGGTGGTATTAAAATATCTATGAAAAATTTGAAACACATCTATGGTATAAATATTAATTTTGTCCAACTTTATTAATAATTTTCACAGATAGTAAAGTTTTGAGTATAGAGAACATGCAATAAATATTTATGCACATTTGTATGTAAATTGCCATTTTTACTTCAAAGAGTATAAATAAAGGAAATGACTCACTGGAATAAAATTTTAAGTAATACAGCATTTTTCCTCTTTATGAACCTTTTTTACATATTTATTTGTTTATTGATTAGTGCATGCACATGTGCAAGTACATGTGGTGTGTGTGTATGTGTGTGTATGTGTGTGTATATGTATGTATTTGTGTATACTCTTACTACAACATGCATATGGAGATGAGAGGACAAACTGTAGCAATTGTTTTGGGAGGCAGGAGAGATATCTCCAAAGTTCATTGAATACATTGCTCCTGGAGGACTATATTTTGGGTCCCAGCATGCATTTGTGGGACACTCTACCCATTTCTTGCCTATACAAACACTGTACTCATGTACACAAATCTGCAATCAGATATACTCACATAAGCAATATTAAAATTTAAAATAATAAACAAAGGAATAATTTGTTCTTTTCTTTTACTCTGGGAAAACTGGGTATCAAACTCTGGTTATCAAACGTGGCTAAAACTCCTTTACCCACTGAGCTATATCTCTCAGGCTCAAATAATGTACTTATAAGTGAAAAAAATTCTAGTTGTGTTTTATTCTATTTATCACATCTGACTAATGTACAAATTAAAATTTAACTAAAATATGTTGACTTTTTTCTAATATCAGGTGTTTGTCTAAGCAATCTTTAAAAAAAGTGCATTATATTTTCTTGAGTTACTAAGGCCTCTAATTATCTCTCTGATGATTTCGTGATGTTTATAATATAAGGAAATCATCTAATTTGCTTTTACTCCCATTTTCTCTCAGAAGTCTGATGTGTTCTCCAGCACAAACGACAGCTATCTCCTAGCTTGTGAGAACGAGAAGTTGGTGGTATGAGCACTCTCAAAGGCTTATGGGTTCTACCCATAGATGTCAAAACAGTCCTACGCTTGCCATGCTGTCATCAGAGATGCAAAGACAGCTGCCTAGCTGGGGTTCTGGTTAGTGTTGCCCCAAATAAGGTAGTATTAAATACATTATTCTTTAAAGTGTTATTTCATTGTTTGTAAAAGTGTTTCTACATTTCTCATTCCCTTTCTCTTATCCCAGATGTTTGTTCACCAAAGAGTACACAGATTGTACAGCAACAGTAACCTAAGAACTGGGGCCATGTGTACCTCTGAGTTAAGGGACAGTGGCATGTTGCTAATGAAAACCAATTGTTCTCCTGTGTTGATCTCTGCTGTTTCTCATGTCCTTTTTACAATGCAGCAACATTTGCTCTCACCTAGTTTTAGTTGTAGAAAAGACCAGATTAGCACAGTAGCCTTGGAAGTGTGCTACCTCTTCAGCTGCATATGTAGCAGAGGATGGCATTTTCAGGCCTCAATGGGAAGAGAGGCCCTTGGTCCTGGGAAGGCTGGATGCCCCATTGTAGGGGAATGCCAGGACAGGGAAGTGGGAATAGGTGGGAGGGTAGGAGAGCACTCTCATAGAAGCAGGGGCAGGGTGAATGGAATAAAGGTATTCCAGTTGGGAGTGGAAACCAGGAAAGTGGATAACATTTGAAATGTAAAAAAAGAAAATATCCAACAACAACAACAACAAAAAAATAGAAAATGCTGAATATTTTATCCAAGGAATTGTGCTACTGACCATGTAACAATTTCATTATTGCTGTTAATAAAGAATTAAGTTAGTTTTTATCCTAAATATGGCACACGCCTTTAATCCTAGCACTCGGGAGGCAGAGGCAGGCAGATTTCTGAGTTCAAGGACAGCCTGGTCTACAAAGTGAGTTCCAGGACAGCCAGGGCTATACAGAGAAACCCTGTCTCAAAAAACCAAAAAATAAAATATAATAAAAATAAAATAAAATAAAACAACACAATATTAACAGAATAAAGCAGCATACTATGAAACTTTTTTTTTCTATCAATTTAGAAAAAGATAATGTGTAGTGTTTGTTGGATGAGGTAAAGGAACGTTCAGACTCCTAACACCTTGATAGGAAATAAATGATTAGATTCCATATAAATGACTTTATATATGCTGGAAGTGTCTATAAAAGTCCAGGGAAATACAAAGTGTTAAGTAGTAAAATATAATTCCAGATTGTTTAACTTCATTTATTATGTAAATAGTGTCACAGACAGTCTGTACACATATGTCATATTTTTTTTACTAAGAAATGAGACAATATTGACTATCATTGTATATTCTACAATATTTGACAATTTAAGCTAAAACCATTTGTTATTTCATAGTGCCTAAAGTAAGCATATATCATAATGTTCTCTCTATTTCCATTTTTTTATTCTAAATAAACATTTTTTTCATTCTAAAACAAATATTTCTTTAAAAGTTGTCAAACTCTGATTTTGAACTGCTATTACCTTGTCCATGTGCCTGTAGAGAGGTTTTACTTCCTTTAATGTATTTAAATATAACAAGTTCTTCAGACTCAGGGGTATACCCATTGTCTTAGGTACTTTAGTTTGCATATGGTCTTTTTCACACCAAGTTTTACATTTCTTTGGAGTTGTTTGTGTCAAATTCTTTTTAACTCACCAATACTTTGAGACAGTTGATATTTCACAATGTTTTTGACCTTTAATGTTTGTATATATTTCATTCAAACTAGGTGATTTGGTTGAATATTTAATGTTACATGTGAATTTACCTTTCTTGCTTGCAAAGTAATTTACATAAGAAATAGTATCAGTAAAATCGCATTTCATTCCATCCATATGATATTTTAAAACAGGCTTCTTACTTGATGGTCCTTACATTAGCAGTTGATTCTGATGTGCTAATCAAATAGAACTGAAAATAGTCTTGGGTATTTCACTGCCCCTACCCCCACCCCTCAACAGCTTCACCCTGATAGCTTAAAACAAGGATTTCTAGACTGGGTTTCAAGAATCCTTGTGTGTGGCCTCTGAACAATGAGTATCATTGCTTCTTAAACCTCATCTGTCAAGTCTAGCCAAAAGAGATGCAAAACGCTAACCAAGCTGAACAACCTCACATACCAGGCAAACAATTTGTGCTGAATAAGAACTGGAGAATAAACTTTGGATAGAAATGCAATGATTCCTGCCAAAAGGACCCAATTAGCTATTGTTGCTCTGTGTTTTTGACATCTGGTCAAGACAATCTCTGGTTCTGTCAGTGGTGCATTTATTGTGGCTGTACTCCGTATTTGCTGTGTCAGAGAAATTTAGAGAGTCAGCATAAAAGAAAACTAGTTGTGTCATCATATTTCCATTAATAACATTTTTTTTTCCTTTTAGATATTTTCTTTTTTTTTTTTTAACTTGCATTTTTTTTCCTTTCCTCTCTTTATTAGATATTTTCTTCATTTACATTTCACATGTTATCCAGAAATTTTCCCTTACCCTCCCGCGACCCCGCCCTGTTCCCCTACCCACCCCCTCCCACGTAATGGCCCTGGCATTCCCCTGTTCTGGGGCATATAGAGTCTGTATGACCAAGGGGCCTCTCCTCCCAATGATGGCCAACTAGGCCATCTTCTTCTATATATGCAGCTAGAGACATAAGCGCAGGGGGAACTAGTTAGTTCATGTTATTCTTCCACCTAGAGGGTTGAAGACCCCTTCCGCTCCTTGGGTACTTTCTCTAGCTCCTACCTTGGGAGTCCTGTGTTCCAGCATATGCTATAGTGTTTATTTTGGTGGCTGATTATGGGAGGGATCCCTGGAAGCCGCCGTCACTGGTTGGTCCATCCTTTTGATTCAGCTTCACACATGATCTCTGTTTATATCTGTGATATGATTTATTTGAATTTATCAAATGCATTCAACTGTATTGAGTACTTAGATGCAACTTTCTGTAATGAGTCTTTTCTCTTCTTGCTGGTCTTCGATTCTTCATTAAGCTATCTTAACTTTTAATGTCACTTCTGCATCTTAATTTTCAATATTATGAAGAATAAAATTAGCTATTACCAGCTACAGATACTTTAATATTTTACTTCCTTATAGAAGTTACCATTGAATATTTCCTTTCCACATATTTCTGTGATGGTGGTTTTTCAAAGGTAAAAATGATTTTCTCCTGTAGTTTCCATTTCCTTTCCTTTATAAGCAGCAACCATATGAAAACATATACTTAAATGTCTGTACTATGTCAGTGTCTTTTTGATTTAAGATAAGTATTTCTTATATTTTTCTGAGAAAATTTATTTCTAAGTCTAGAAGATTGTTGTTTTGAGAAACCTGATCTCAAACTTGCTGTGTTTCCAAGCTGACCTTATTAATATCTGGATCCTTCTGTTTTTATCTCCTGACTTCTGAGGTGAGGAATGTGCACCATCTGGCTGACTCTCTTTTGATTAATCGCAAAGTATGTATTAACTTCAAGTCTTTCTCAAAGCTCTTAATAGGACTTTTATTCCTTTTTTGTTGTTATTGCTTATTTTTTGAGAATTTCAAAATTGAAATTAATGTGTTTTGATCACATATAAAATTTAAATGCAATTTTATTGAATCAATAATTAAAATAGGATTCTAGATGTATAAATACTTTTCTAATATGTGAGAAACAGTACAATGTCTCTTATAATATAACTGAAATGCATGCCATTGTGTTTTATTAAGTATTATACTGCAAGTTAAAACACATTTCTGCCAATGACCAGCTTTGGCTTGGAACAGGGGTCCAAAGATTCAAATCAATCGTGGGATAGAAGCTGACATTGTGTTCTGCTCCAGACTGCTCTCTAGAGATCTCCAGACAGCTTATCCAGATAGCTCAGCTCTAGCAAATGAAAGTCCATTGTTTATTTGCATATCAATACAATCATCCACCCCAGGTTCCCTTTTGATAAGCCTTGAATCAGCATTTTAATGACCTTAGCTGCTTGACTCATAGAAAAGAACTAAATGTACTTTTTTTGATTGTTTGTATTTAACATAGCAAGGGAATTCAGAGATCTGCTTGCCTTTGTAAGCACAAATAGTAAGCTAGCTGGGTGGAATCTCAGTCTGAGATCACCATTCTAACCACTCAGGCAGACCTTGCTCTTCCTTAGGAATCTGACTACTTTGTAAGCACAAACAATATACTTAGCGGGGTGGGGTATGGCCCTGCAATCACCACTCCCTAAATCTCTTTATCTCCTTCCTTAATATCTTTGTTACAAGTTGGAATCTAGTATACCTGCCTCCTTTCTGTTAAGTTCCCTAAGTCCCCCATATAATTCACATTGCACCCTTATATTTTGCATAGTTGAGAAATCTTTTTTACATATTTTTAATCTTTTAATTTGAGTTATTTCCCACAGTCTTAAGAGCTGGCCTGGAAATTACAGCATTTATGGCTTTTGCTAAGGACAGAGACACACCCTCACATCTTCAACTCATGCTGCTTTTAATTATCATGGAGTCATTAACATTAGCATGGAGAACATTCCCCTAATAAGCTTGGCAGAAGAATATTCCCTGAAAGAGGAACATAAAATAAGCTATGTACATTATTAACAAAGAAGCCGTATGCCCACAGAAACCAACAACACTAAGTAGAGGCCCATGCCCTGCTAGCTCTGCTCCATGGCCATGCAGGACTGGGCAGATTTCTAATTTCAACACATTATAATTAATATTTAATGATATAACTACTTTGTACTGTTCTTACTACTGACAAATAAAATTTTCTTAATTATTGGTTTTATTGTTGCTTACTTGAAAATCATTATTTTCCGTGTTAAATGCCTTACTTTTTGCTTCTAAAGTTTTAAGTATCTGATAATCTTTCTCCTTATTGTATTATTAAAATTTTTTAACTTGTTAGATAATATGAATTATTATTTTGAGATTATAAAATAATTACATTTATCCTTTCCCCTGTCTCTTTCCAAACCTTCTCATATAGCCCTTCCTCATCTGCTTCAAATTAAAATTCCTGGCCTCTTTTTCACTAATTATTAGTGTATGCATATGTATATATGCGTATAAATGATCTATCCAGTCCTAGTATTATCTTACTTGTTTATATATTTGCAGGACTGATTATTTGGCCCTGGATAAACAACTGGTGGGATCTTACTTTGTGAAAACTTTCTTTCCCTCTCCAACTTTCCATTAATTGCTTATAGTATTTTGTAAGGTTGAGTCTGCCTGGGCTTTTCTAGCTAACTGTGTCATGTTCATTGTGCATCATGTAAGCCTCTAAAAGAGAGAAGCAACCAGCATTCCTACCCAGCAAGGATGTTATGAACCACATCAACAGCAAATATGGCACAATAATCCTAAGGATGAACTGGTAGCATTCATAGCTTGGTAGTTCCCAGCAGAGCTCAACAAGAAGGAACATATGCGTGATACTGGATAATTACCCAGTTCTGGTAAAGCTATTGTTACTGCAGAAGAGTCTCCAACTATCAATTTATTAATCCCACATATCTGTAACAACAATTTACAAGTATTTGTAAATTAGGATATTAGTGTATTCATCACCTCTCATCAATAAAACTTCTCTATGCAGTAGATGAAGACAGCCATAGAAAACTACATGTTAAAATGTGGATCTATGGAACCTAGTCCCAATAAATCTACAAAATGCTCCCATGGTTAATGCTAATGGAACATTGCAGAAGAAGCAATATATATATATATATATATATATATATATATATGTTATATATGTGTGTGTGTGTGTGTGTGTGTGTGTGTACAGAAAATTCATATATATATATATATATATATATATATATATATATATATATATACACACACACACACACACACACACACACACACACACATATATATATATATATATATATATATATATATATATACAATTTCATTATATATTGATATATACAATTACACACACACACACACACACACACACACACACACACATAGAGTTTGCTGTAATATTATATCTTATAGTGATATCTGTGGAACATATAATTATTTTTCAAAAATTTTAACATTAATTTTTGATTGTAAGGCTTGACATGAGGTACATGCATGCCTTAGCCTATACTTGGAGTTCTCAGGAGAGATTCATGGTTCTTTCTATAATTAAGAAAGTTCTAGAAACAGAACTCAGGTTGTCAAAACCAGCAACAATGCCTTTACCCCATAAGCCATCCTTCCATGCTTGCTATTTTATTTATAGCTTCTTTAGAAACAATATTTAGTAGATCTTGATTAGAAATTGGTGGAATTATTTACTAATAGTAGTATAATTTACTATTAATCAATATTTTATGTGTTTTTGTTTTATTTAGTATTGCTTTAAAAGTTATTGTGTTCTTTTCTGTACTTAATCTTATAAAGACAATTAAATAGTGAATAATTTAGCAAAATTATATGTAATTAAGTCAATTTTTATTTCTAAAATATATTTAATCATAATTGCTAAATTTAATAATAATTTATATTACTAAAACAAATGTTAATTTTATCTGGATTTGTTTTTATTAGTTTTAAAATACTGTTACAAATTTATTTTTTCTCATTCTCCTTAAGTATTATTCAGGAATGTAATTTGTAGTCTGTTTTATTTTTTATTGTTTCTTCTGATGCCTTTCTATAATAATACTTGGGGTGAGTCCTTGTGTGCATTATACAACTACTATAAAATAAAGCTGTACTTATATTGTGTGGCAATGTTTTTAAATTGCTTTTGGTAAGATCTCTATCTATGATTTTTCATGATGAGAAAATATTCAATTATTACAAATTACTAATAATTCATATTTGAATGTATATTATTTTTAATATTTATATACACTAAATAATTATATATTTAACACTTAATTTAATAGATAAAAACTTGAACCTCAAAATGATGCACATGACAAAAAAAAAAAAAAATCCTTTATCGGGGCAGTGATGGTACATACCTTTAATGCCAGCACTTGAAAGACAGAGGCAGGTGGATTTCTGAATTTGAGGTCAGCCTAGTCTACATAGTGAGTTCCAGGACATCTGGGGCTACACAGGAAACTCTGTCAAAAAAAAAAAAATCTAACATTTTCAGACTATTATTTATTTTAATATAGTTATGAAATAGCTTAATAAATATATAATTAATAACACTAATTTAGATGTATAAAGCTGCTTTTTCATTTTGTTGCCTGTAACTATCCATAATAAGCTAGAAGGGCTATTAATGTTTTAGTAAGAATACCTATCTCAATTGAGTCATTAAATAGTCTTTTAATTTTTCAATTTTAGAAAATAGATAATTTGAGCCCAGCGCCATCTTGGGCACGAACTCAGTGGAGGGTCCCATGGATTTTGAGATCACTGGTGAGTGGAACACAACATTTGTTCCAAAAAACCCAGAGGGTCTTGTGCCAGCAACAGTGACAAAGTCAGCTGCTGGGGTTCATTCTGGCCACCCCAGCCCTGCACCAACTTGGGCACAAACTCAGCAGGTCCTAGTACACTCCAAAACTTGGGATCACTGAAACCAGTCTATGCAGGAGACCACATGGGGAGCAGAAGCAAAAAAGCTTCTTGGACAGGGTCCCTTTGGGACTTTATCCTCAGCCAGGAGGCAGAGTTGAGACCCAGTCCCCTGGCAACTTTCCTGCCAGAGGAGAGTAGGCCTCCAGGGAGGGTTCTGATCCCAGGACTCAGGAGGTGGATCTGAGCTCCAGACTTCTGAGCACATTCCTTGGAAGAGGAGAGTTTGCCTGCAGAGTGCTCTGACAACTGGGATTCAGGAGAGAGTTGGACTCCCTGGAGTGCTGACAGAGGCTAAAGAGTCACAGGAGGAACAGGCTCCAGCCAGAGACAGCTAGAACATGTAACTCCAGAGTTTATCAGATGGTGAAAGGCAAATGTAAGAATCTTACTAAGAGAAGCCAAGATCATTCAGCATAATCAGAACCCAGTATGCCCACCACAGCAAGTCCTGGATAGCCCAACATACCCAAAAAGCAAATTTCAGATTTAAAATCATATCTCATGATGCTGGTAGAGGATTTTAAGAAGGACATTAATAATTCACTTAAAGAAATACAGGAAAACACTGATAAACAGATAGAAGTCCTTAAAGAGGAAACACAAAAATCCGTTAAAGAATTAGAGAAAAACACAAACAAACAGGTGATGGAATTAAACAAAAACATCCAAGATCTAAATATTAGAAATAGAAACAATGAAGAAAACCCAAAAGGAGACAACTCTGGAGATAGAAACCCTATGAAAGAAATCAGGAACCATAGATTCGAGCATCAGCAACAAAATACAAGAGAAGAAAGAGAGAATCTCAGGTGCAGAAGATTCTACAGAGAACATGGACACAACAATTAAAGAAAATACAAAATTCAAAAAGATCCTAAACCAAACCATCCAGGAAATTCAAGACACAATGAGAAGACCAAACCTAAGGATAATAGGAGTAGATGAGAATGAAGATTTTCAACATAAAGGGCCAGTAAATATCTTCAAGAAAATTATAGAAGAAAACATCCCTAACTTAAAGAAAGAGAAGACCATGAACATACAAGAAGCCTAGAGAACTCCAAATAGACTGGACCAGAAATGAAATTCCTCCAGACACATAATAATCAGAACAACACATGCACTAAATGAAGATAGAATATTAAAAGCAGTAAGGGGAAATTGCCAAATATCTTTTAATATCAATGGACTCAATTCCTCAATAAAAAGACATTGAGTAACAGACTGGCTACATGAACAGGACCCAACTTTCTGCTGCTTACAGGAATCCCACCTCAGGGCAAAAGACAGACACTAACTCAGAGTAAAAGGCTAGAAAACAATTTTCCAAGCAAATGGTCTTAAGAAACAAGCTGGAGTAGCCACTCTAATTTCTAATAAAATCGACTTCAAACCCAAAGTTCTCAAAAAAGAAAAGGAGGCTCTTCACACTCATCAAAGGTAAAATCTTCCAAGATGAACTCTCAATTCTGAATATATAAGCTCCAAATGCAAGAGCATCCACATTCATTAAAGTAACTATATTAAACCTCAAAACAGACATTGCACCTCACACAATAATGATGGGAGGTTTCAACACCTCACTCTCATCAATGGATTGATCCTGGAAACAAAACTAAATAGAGACAGAGTGAAACTAACAAATTATGAAAGAAATGGATTTAACAGATATCTACAGAACATTTGTTTTATCCTAAAATAAAAGGATATATATTCTTTTCAGTACCTCATGGCACTTCTCCAAAACTGACCATAAAACTGTTCACAGGACATACTTCAACAGACACAAAAATATGGAAATTATCCCATGCATCCTATCAGATCAACATGGACTAAGACTAATCTTCAATAACAACATAAATAATAGAAAGCCAACATTCACTGGAAGCTGAAAAACACTCTACTCAATGATACCTTGGTCAAGAAAGAAATAAGGAGATTAAAGACTTTTTAAAGAATATAATGAAAATAAGTCACAACATACCCAAACATATGGGACACAAAGAAAGCATTTCTAAGAGGAAAACTCATAGCTTTGAGTGCCTCCAAAGAGTAACAAAAGAGAGAATACACTAACAGCTTGAATGGACACCTAAAAGCTCTAGAACAAAAGGGAGCAAATTCACCCAAGAGGAGTAGACAGCAGGAAATGATCAAACTCTCAGGACTGAAATCAACCAAGTGGAAACAAAAAGAACTATTCAAAGAATAAACCAAAGAAATGACCATGTGGTTTATGTCTTTGAGTTTGTTTATATAGTGGATTACATTGATCATTTTCTGTATATTAAACCATCCTTGCATCCCTGGGATGAAGCCTACTTGATCACGATGGAGGATCCTTTGGTACTTAGAGAAAATCAACAAGATAGATAAACCAGATTAAATATAGGGCACAAGGACAGTATCCTAATTAACAAAATAAGAAATGAAAAGGGAGACATAACAACAGAAAGTACAGAAATCCTAAATATCACCAGATTCTACTACAAAAGGCTATAATAAAAATACTGGAAACCTAGATGAAAAGGAAAAAAAAAAATTTCTAGACAGATACCAGGTACCAAAGTTAAAACAGGATCAGATTAATGACCTTAACAGTCTAGTATCCTCTAAAGAAATAGAAGAAGTCATTAATAGTCTCCCAACCAATAAAATCCCAGGACAAGATAGGTTTTGTGCAGAGTTCTATCAGACATTCAAAGAAGACCTAATTCCAATTCTCCTCAAGCTATTCCACAAAATAGATACAAAAGGTTTTCTACCCAAATAATTCTATAATGCCAAAATTACTCTGATACCCAAACCACACAAAGATCCAACAAAGAAAGAGAACTTTAGACCAATTTCTCTTATGAATATCGATGCAAATATACTCAATAAAATTCTCATTAACGGAATCCAAGAACACATCCAAAGGATCCTCCATCATGATCAAGTAGGCTTCATCCCAGGGATGCAAGGATGGTTTAATATACAGAAAATGATCAATGCAATCCGCTATATAAACAAACTCAAAGACATAAACCACATGATCATCTCTTTAGACGCTGAGTAATAACATTTGACAAATTCCAACACCCATTCATTATAAAAGTATTGGAAAGATCAGGAATTCAAGGCCTATAACCAAACATAATCAAACAATATGCAGAAAACCAGTAGCCAAAATCAAACTAAATGGAGAGTAGCTGGAAGCAATCCCACTAAATCAGGGACTAGACAAGGCTGCCCACTTTCTCCCTACCTATTTAATATACTACTCAAAAATCCTAGCCAGAGCAATTAGACAAAAAAAGGACGTCAAGGGGATACAAATTGAAAAGGAAGAAGTAAAAATATCACTATTTGCAGATGTTATGATAGTATATATAAGTGATACTATAAATTCCACCAGAGAACTCCTAAACCTGGTATACACCTTCAGTGATGTAGCTGGACAGAAAGTTAACTCAAAAAATCAATGGCCTTTCTCTACACAAAGGAAAAATAGGATGAGAAAGAAATTAGGGAAACAACACACTTCACAATAGTCACAAATAATATAAAATACCTTGATGTGACTGAAACTAAGTAAGTGAATGAAATGTATGATAAGATCTGTATGATAAAAAATTCAAGTCTCTGAAGAAAGAAATAAAAAAAAAAACATCTCAGAAGATGGAAAGATCTCCCATGCTCATGGATTGGCAGAATTAATATAGTCAAAATGGTTATCCTGCCGAAAGCAATCTACAGATTCAACGCAATCCCCATCAAAATTCCAACTCAATTCTTTACTGAGATAGAAAGGGCAATTTGCAAATTCATCTGGAATAATAAAAAACCTAGGATAGCAAAAACTATCCTCAACAATAAAAGAACCTCTGGTGGAATCACCATGCCTGACCTCAAGCTGTACTACAGAGCAATTGTGATAAAAAGCTGCATGGTACTGGTATAGCAACAGTCATGTAGACCAATGGAATAGAATTGAAGACCCAGAAATGAACCCACACACCTTTGGTCACCTTATGTTTGACAAGGGTGCTAAAACTATCCAGTGAAAAAAGACAACATTTTCAATAAATGGTGCTGGCACAACTGGCAGTCAACATGTAGAAGAATGCGAATTGATCCTTTCCTATCTCCTTGTACAAAGCTCAAGTCTAAGTGGATCAAAGACCTCCACATTAAACCAGAGACACTGAAATTCATAGGGAAGAAAGTATGGAAAACCCTTGAATATATGGGCACAGGGGTAAAATTCCTAAAAAAAAAAAAAACCAACACCAATGGCCTGTGCTGTAAGATTACAAATCTACAAATGGGATCTTATAAAATTGCAAAGCTTTTGTAAAGCAAAAGATAGTGTCAATAAGACTAAAAGGCCACGAACGAATTGGGAAAGAATTTTTACCAATCCTAAATCTGATAAGAGGCTAATATCTAATGTTTACAAAGAGCTCATGAAGCTGAATTCCAGAAATTCAAATAACCCCATTAAAAAATGGGGTAAAGAGCTAAACAAAGAATTCTCAACTAAAGAATGCCGAAGGGCTGAGAAGCACCTTTAAAAATGTTAGAAATCCTTAATCATCAGAGAATTGCAAATCAAAACAACCCTGAAATTCCACCTCATACCAGTTAGAATGGCTAAGATCAAAAATTCAGGTGACAGCAGATGCTGGTGAGGATGTGGAGAAAGAGGAACACTCCTTCATTGCTGGTGGGATAGCAAGCTGGTACACTCTGGAAATCAGTCTGGCGGTTTCTCAGAAAACTGGACATAGTACTACCGAAAAATCCAGCAATACCTCTCCTGGGCATATACCCAGAAGATATTCCAACTGGTAAAAAGGACACATGCTCCACTATGCTCATAGCAGCCTTGTTTGTGATAGCAAGAAGCTGGAAAGAACCCAGATGTCCCTCAACATAGGAATGGATACAGAAAATATGGTACATTTACACAACGGAGTACTACTCAGCTATTAAAAACAATGAATTTATAAAATTCTTGAGCAAATGGATGTATCTGGAGGATATCATCCTCAGTGAGGTAACCCAATCACAAAAGAAATCACTTAATATGCACTCACTGATAAGCGGATATTAGCAAGAAACCTAGAATACCCAAGATACAATTTCCAAAACACAAGAAAATCAAGAAAGACCAACACATGAATACTTCATTCCTCCCTATAATAGGCATTAAAATATTCATGGAAGGAGGTGCAGAGACAAAGATTTGAGCTAAAATGAAAGGATGTACCATCCAGAGAGTGCCCCACCCGGGTGGTCAATCACATAATCAGCTACCAAATGCAGACACAACTGCATATGCCAGCAGGATATTGCTGAAAGGACCCTGATTAGCTGTCTCCTGTGATGCTTTGACAGTCCCTGACATATAGAGAAGTGGATGCTCACAACCATCTATAGGGCAGAACACAGGGTCCCCAATGTAGGAGCTAGAGAGAATACCCAAGAGCTGTAGGGGTCTGCAACCCTATAGATGGAACAACAATATGAACTAATCAGAACCCCCAGAGCTCATGTCTCTAGCTGCATATGTATTGGAAGATGGCCTAGTTGGCCATTATTGGGGAAGAAAGATCCTTGGTCTAACAATGTTTATATGCCACATTACAGGGGAATGCCAGGGCCAAGTAGTGGGAGTGGGTGAGTAGGGGAGCAGGGCAGGGGAAGGGTATAGGAGATTTATGGGATAACACTTGAAATGTAAATGACGAAATTATCTAATAAAAAAATATCAAACAAAAAAAAAAAGAAAAGAAAAAGAAATTAGGGAAACAACACACTTCACAATAGTCACAAATAATATAAAATACCTTGATGTGACTCAAAATAAGTAAGGGAATGATATGTATGATAAGATCTGTATGATAAGAAAGTCAAGTCTCTGAAAAAAGAAATCGAAGAACATTTCAGAAGATGGAAATATCACCCATGCTCATGGATAGGCAGGATCATTATAGTTAAAATGGCTATCTTGCCGTAAGCAATCTATAGATTAAAATTCGAAATCAATTTTTCACCAAGTTAGTAAGGGAAATTTTCAAATTCATCTGGAATAACAAAACCCTAGGATAGCAAAGACTATTCTCAATGATAAAGAACATCTTCTGGAATCAGTATGACTGACCTCAAGCTGCTGTGACTATAAAGTTCTTGTGACTATAAAGCAGTTGTGATAAAAACAAAAACAACAACAACAACAACAACAACAACAACAAAAACCCTTCATGGTACTGGTACCGCAACAAACAAGTAGACCAATGGAATAGAATTGAAGACCCATAAATGAACCCACACATGTATTTGGCCACTTGATCTTTGACAAGGGAGCTAAAACCATCCAGTGGAAAGAAGACTGCATTTTTGAAAATTGGTTCTGGCACAACTGGTAGTTATCATGTAGAAGAATGCGAATTGATCCATTCTTATCTACTTGTACAAAGCTCAAGTCTAAGTGAATTAAGGAACTCCACATAAAACCAGAGATACTGAAACTTATAGTGGAGAAAGTAGAGAAAAGCCTTGAAGGTATGGGCACAGGGGTAAAATTCCTGAACAGAAAGAACAGCAATTATTTCTGCTGTAAGATTATGAATCTACAAATGGGACTTCATAAAATTGCAAAGCTTATGTAAGGCAAAAAACACTGTCAATAAGACAAAAAGGCCATCAACAGATTGTGAAAGGATCTTTACCAATCTTAAATCAGGTAGGGGACTAATATCCAATATATATAAAAAACTTAAGAAGGTGTACTCCAGAAAATAAAATAACACTATTATAAAATGGGATACAGATCTAAACAAAGAATTCTCAACTGAGGAATACCAAATGGCTGAGAAGCACCTAAAAAAATGTTCAACATATTTAATCATCAAGGAAATGCAAATCAAAACAACCCTGAGAGTCTGCCTAACAATAGTCAGAATGGCTAAGATAAAAAATTCAGGTGACAGCAGATGCTGACGACGATGTAGAGAAAGAACACTGCTCCATTGTTGGTGGGATTGCAAGCTGGCACAACCACTCTGAAAATCAGTCTGGCGGTTCCCCAGAAATTTTTTCTGCAGTACTACCAGAAGATCCAGCAATACCTTTTCTGGGCATATACACAGAAGATGTTCCAACTTGCAATAAGAACACATACTCCACTATGTACATAGCAGCCTTATTTATAATAGCCAGAAGCTGGAAAGGACCCAGATGTCCTGAGTACTTCTCAGCAATGAAAAACAATGAATTCATAAAATTCTTAGGCAGATGGATGGATCTGTAGGACATCATCCTGAGTGATGTTACCCAATCACAAAAGGACACACATTATATGCAGTCACTGATAAGCGGATATTAACCCAGAAACTTAGATTATGCAAGATACAATTTGCAAAACACATGAATCTCAAGAAGAAGGAAGACCAAAGTGTGGATACTTTGTTCCTTCTTAGAATGTAGAACAAAATACCCATGGAAGGAGTTACAGAGACAACGTTCAGAGCTGAGGTGGAAGGAAGGGCCATTCAGAGATTGCCCAACCTGGGGATCCATCCCATATATAACCACCAAACCCAGACACTATTGCATATGCTAGAAAGATTTTGATGACCGGACCCTGATATAGCTCTGTCTTGTGAGGTTATGCTAGTGCCTGTTAAATACAGAAGGGGATGCTCACAGTCATCTATTGGATAGAAAACAGGCCCCCTAATGAAGGAGCTAGAGAAAGTACCCAAGGTGCTAAAGGTATCTGCAATGCTATAGGAGGAATTACAATATAAACTAACCAGTACACCCCAGAACTGTGTCTCTAGTTGTAAATATAACAGAGGATGGCCTAGTTGGCCATCAATTGGAGTAGAAGCCCTTGGTCTTGTGAAGATCATATGTCCCAGTACAGGGGAATGCTAGGGCCAGGAAGCAGGAGTCAGTGGGTTGTGGAGCAGGGCAGGGGTAAGATATAGGGGGCTTTGTAGATAGCATTTGAAATGTAAATGAAGAAAATATCTAATAACAAAATTTAAAAAGAAAATAGATAATTCATTTTCATTTAGATTTTCTTATTTCTTCAAGATTATGGTCAACTTGAAATATCTAATCATCTATTCTTAATCATCACTAATTCTTTTTCCCAGATATTTCTTAACAATGTCAAAATTGTTTAAATTAATATTTACTATTTAAAAAGGAGTTTGAATTCTATTACAATTTTGAAAAGAGAGGTAGAAAATGGAAAGAAAGTGAAGAGAAAGTATCTTAGTTTACTTTTTATTGCTTTCAGTGGAAACCAAGTCAATTCATAAAAGAAGGACTTTAATTGAGCTTACAATCTGAAATTGCTAGAGTCCATTTGCAGAACAGTACACAGTGGCAGGGACATCTGAAAACTCACATCTTTCTCAAGTAAGAAGTTACAGAATTTTTTTTTTTTTTACATACAAAGTTGCCTCTATCCAGTGCGATATCTTCTCTACCAAGCAGACATCAACATCTCCTAATTTTTTAGAAATAGTTCCATCAACTAAGAAACAGAAATACAGATATAAGATCCTCCATAAAATGACCTCCATCAGCTCTTATGAAGTGGCACTATTAGTAGCTGTGGTCATGTTGAAAGAAGTGTCTCATCAAGGAAAAGATTTGAAATTTCAGATGCTCAAGTCAGGCCCAGTGTCATTCTTTCTTCCTGCTACCTGCTAATCCAGATGTAGAGCCCACAGGTACCTACCTCTCCAATACCATATCTCTCTGCTGCATTGCTTCCTATCATGATGATAATGGACTTTACCTTGAACTATAAGCAAGCTCTGATTATATGTATTCCATTATAAGAATTTCTGTGGTCATGATGGTTCTTGTCAGCAATAGAAACTTAACTAAGACAGAAGGCTACAAAAGTCAAGGGTAAATTGTGTATCAAGTTTTTTTTTTGTTTGTTTGTTTTCCCCTTTCAGTGTAAAGTATGAAATTATACTACCTTCAGCTGAGGGTTCAGGGGTAAGGAAGTCGGTAAGGATGGCATCAATTTATGGATCATCCTACAGGGCTTGCAATTAGTAGTGAGTCAAGTGCTTAGTATGATAATTTATATTATGTACATGTTATGAGTTATTAACAGCATTAATGCACATGATTTACTAATAATTTAAAGAAGTCTTCTGAGAAATTTATATTCTAGAAGTGTATGTCAACATGCCATAACCCATCTTCTAGCTAAGGTACCAGCCTTTCTTTTAAGCTGTTAGATTCACATTACAAAAAACAAACAAACAAACAAACAAACAAACAAAAACTATTGATTTGGGGAACCCACTAAAAGATATTGCTCATTTGAAATGCAGTGTTTTTATTACCTAGGCTGAAGCCTGCCCTCTTTCAGGTGTAATTGAAGTATATAGTAGTGAAGAGAGTGAAGGGTTTATTTTTATTTGTTATGTGTTATCCAAATTTTAACCATTATTCTTCAGGATTTTTAGGCTGTATGATTGCTTAGTCCTCTCTTTGTCATTAGCAGAATTTTTATGACAAGACATAGACTAACTGAAGTTATTAAAATTCCATGGAAAATCTACAGGTAGACATGGCAAAATATTCTTATGGAACCATTTATTCCTCCCAAGTTCTAAGACAGATTAAGTGGATAATTATCTAGTGGACCATATTCCATGTATAAGCACACTGACTATGTAATTTATATGACATACAGCTATTCTCCATCTGTTTGTTTTCAACATGAATTTACTTTTCCTCATGAATATTTTTTGGAAATTTTTGATCATAGAATATATTCTTATCAAAATTTCCTTCCACTGTCTCATCCCTGATACTTCCCACTTGCCTCTCCACCTACCTGACAACCTTTCATTCACTTTCTCTTCAGAAAGGCAAATAATAACAACAAAACAAACAAGTCAGAATTTCAAAATAGCAAAGGAAAGAAAAAACCAACAAGAATCACACATAACACATAACTAGACATCAGAACTAATGCATATAAGCAAAACAACAAACAAAAAATGTCCAAGCAAAGCAATATGAGACAAAATGTATACATGGATCCTTTTGAGTTTGCTTTGTGTTAACCATCAGCTGGTATCCATGGGACATACCCTTTAGTATTGCTTATTTACACAATAAAGTTTCATTGGAGAAAAGTATTTCTTTGCTTTGCATGTGGATGTCAATTGCAGATAGTTTCTTGGTAAGAGAACTCAGATGCACTTACTCCTCTAAGAACTAGGGCCCCTCATCTGGATTGAAACTATGTGTGCTACCATAGTCTCTGAGTTCATATGTGCATCAGTCCTGTTGGATCTGAAAGGCATCGTTTCCTCTTTGGCTCTTACAGTATTTCTGCCTTTGTTCCATATAGTATCATAACCATTGAGAGAAACCATTTGATGAAGACGTCTCATTTAGGAATAAGTAGAAAGTTAAGAGTTCTTTGGAAAGTCACTTGTGTTGGATGGTATTTTGATGTTGCAAACATGCAAAGAAATGTTTCACTGAAGCACAGGTGAAAGGATGTTCTGCTACAGAAAGCACATGAAAGAACATATGATGAAGCATCCTTCGCTAAAGACACACATATATTTGTCCACTTTACATTGTGTAGTTGAGCTCCATTTTTAGGGACTTCATAGAGAGAATGTAACCAATAACTTCTGGAGGGGTGGCTGGTGCTTCTTAAAATTAAATAGTAGAGTAAAATAACATGCAAAATTCTTAAAAATAAAAATATTAAATAAAGATATTAGTATTTTGCTCAATTGAAGTGTTTTTATTTGAAACAAAATTACATCACTTGTGGGCACTGAGTCTGCAGACACCCCCACGGTCCCTAGAGGACTCTCCTTGCGATCTTGGGTCCACTGCTGAGTAGAACGCAACTTCTGTTCCAATCCAATCGTGGGATCTGAGACAGCAATGGGGAAGCAGAGGATCGGCAAGACCAGGGGCATAGGTCCCTTCTGGTCGGCGCCAGTGCCAGGTCAACTTGGGCGCAGGGTCAACGGACACCCCCATGGTACATAGAGGACTCTCCATGCATTCTTGGGACTACAGACAAGACAGTTTCATGTTCCTCGAAGGAGACACCACTCCCAGACACTGTAACACACCCAGGATTTTAAAGCAACAGAATCTCAGGATAACAGGAGCTGGGTCACACCAGTATTTCAGGGTATCAGTGGAACCTGACTGCCAAGAACTCAGACACACCCAGAATCTCAGGTTCACAGGACCCACATTCAAAGGATCACAGTGATAGCTGGACTCTGTGGAGTCCAGAATCAACTGGGATTATAAGAAGGACAGGCTCCAATCAGATATATTGAGCAGAGCAAGCACGTGAGATAATCGGATGGCAGTGGGCAAGTATAAGAACAGAAGCAACAGAAACCAAGATCATTTGGCATCAATAGAACCAAACACTCCCACCCTGGCAAGTCCTGGATACAAACACACCAGAAACGGAAGACATGGATCTAAACTCACTCCTCATGATGATGATGGAGGACTTTAAGAAGGAAATGCAGGAAAACACATTTAAACAACTAGAAGCATTTAAAGAGGAAACACTTAGAGAGTTACAGGAAAACAATACCAAACAGGTGATGGAATTGAACAAAACCATCAAGGACCTAAAAATGGAAGTAAAGTAAAAAGAATACAGAAAACCCAAAAGGAGATAACCTTGGAGATAAAAACCGTAGGAAAGAAATCAGGAAATATAGATATGAGCATCAGCAACAGAAAAAAAAGAGATGGAAGAGAGAATTTCAGATGCAGAAGATTCCATTGGGATCATGAACACAACAATCAAAGAAAACACAAAACTCAAAAAAGATCCTAACTCAAAATTTCCAGGAAATCTAGGATACAATGAGAAAACCAAACCTACGGATAATAAGAGTAGATGAGAATGAAGATTTTCAACTAAAAGGGCCAGTAAATATCTTCAACAAAATTATAGAAGAAAACTTTCTGTACTTAAAGAAAGAGATGCCCATAAACAAACAAGAAGCCTATAGAACTCCAAATAAACTAGACCATAAAAGAAATTCCTCCTGACACATAATAATCAGAACAGCAAATGCACTAAATAAATACAGAATATTAAAAGCAGTAAAGGAAAAAGGCCAAGTAACATATAAAGTCAGGCCTATTAGAATTTCTCCAGACTTCTCACCAGAAACTATGAAAGCCAGAAGAAACTGGACAGATATTATACAAACACAAAGAGAACACAAATGCCAGGCCAGGTTACTATACTCAGCAAAACTCTCAATTACCATAGATGGAGAAACCAAAGTATTCCAATATAAAACGAAATTTACACAATATCTTTCCACGAATCCAGCTCTTCAAAGGACAATAACAGCAAAACACAAATACAAGGATGGAAACTACTTCCTAGAAAAAGCAAGAAAGTAATCCTTCAACAAACCTAAAAGAAGACAGCCACAAGAACAGAATCCCGACTCTAAGAACAAAAATAACAGGAAGCAACAATTACTTTTCCTTAATATCTCTTAATGTCAATGGACTCAATTCCCCAATAAAAAGACATAGACTATCAGACTGGATACACAAAAAGGACCCATCATTTTGCTGCTTACAGGAAACACACCTCAGGAAAAAAGACAGGAAAACAATTTTCTAAGCAAATGGTCTGAAGAAACAAGCTGGAGTAGCCATTCTAATATCGAAAAATATTGACTTTCAATCCAAAGTTATCAAAATAGACAAGGGGGGTCACTTCATACTCATCAAAGGTAAAACACTCCAAGAGGATCTCTCAATTCTGAATATCTATGCTCCAAATGCAAGGACAGCAACATTCATTAAAGAAACTTCAGTAAAGCTGAAAGCACACATCGTACCTCACACAATAATAGAGGGAGACTTCAACACCCAACTCTCATCAATGGAGAGATCCTAGAAAGGGAAACTAAACAGAGACACAGTCAAACTAACATATGCTATGAAAGAAATGGACTTACAAGTTATCTGGAAAGCATTTTATCCTAAAAGAAAAATATATACCTTTTTCTCGTCACCTCATGGTACACTCTCCAAAATTGACGATAAAATTGGACACAAAACAGGCCTCAACAAAAACAAAAATATTGAAATTGTCCCATGCATCCTATCAGATCACCATGGACTAAGGCTGATCTTCAATAACAACATAAATAACAGAATGACAACATTTACCTGGAAACTGAACAACACTCTACTCATTAATACCTGGGTCAATGAAGAAATAAAGAAAGAAATTAAAGACTTCTTAGAGTTTAATAAAAATGAAGACACAACATACCCAAACTTATCAGAAAGAATGAAAGCATTCCTAATAGGAAATCTCATAGCTCTGAGTGCCTCCTAAAAGAAACTGGAGAGAGCATGCACTAGGAGCTTAACAGCACACCTAAAAGCTCTAGAACAAAAGGAAGCAAATTCACCAAAGAGAAGTGGACGACAGGAAATAATCAAACTCATAAGTGGAAACAAAAAAGAACTATTCAAAGAATCAACCAAACCAGGAGCTGGTTCTTTGAGAAAATCAACAAGATAGATAAACTATTAGCCAGACTCACTAGAGGGCACAGGGACAGCATCCTAATTAACAAAATCAGAAATGAAATGGGAGACAAAAACAACAGATCCTGAAGAAATCCAAAACACCATCAGATCCTTCTACAAAAGGCCATATTCAACAAAACTGGAAAATCTGGATGAAATGGACAATTTCTAGACAGATAACAAGTGCCAAAGTTAAATCAGAATCAGATTCATTACCTAAATACTCCTATATCCCCTAAAGAATTAAAAGCAGTCATTAATAGTCTCCCAAGGGGGGGAAAAAAAAAAAAAAGGACAAGATAGATTTAGTGCAGAGTTCTGTCAGACCTCCAAAGAAAACCTAATTCCAGTTCTTCTCAAACTTTTCAACGAAATAGAAACTGAAGGTCCTCTTCCCAATGAAGCCACAACTACTCTGATACCTAAACCACATAAAGACCCAACAATGATAAAGATCTTTAGACCAATTTCCCTTATAAATATTGATGCAAAAATACTCAATAAAATTCTCGCTAACAGAATCCAAGAACACATCAAAATGATCATCCATCATGACAAGGTAGGCTTCATCCCAGGAATGCAGGGATGGTTTAATATACGGAAATCCATCAAAGTAATCCACTATATAAACAAACTCAAAGACAAAAACCACATGATCATCTCCTTAGATGCTGAGAAAGCATTTGAAAAAAATCCAACACCCATTCATGATGAAAGTCTTGAAAAGATCAGGAATTCAAGGCCCATACCTAAACATAATAAAAGCAATATACAGCAAACCAGTAGCTAACATCAAAGTAAATGGAGAGAAGCTGGAAGCAATCCCACTAAAGTCGGGGACTAGACAAGGCTGCCCACTTTCTCCCTACCAAATCAATATAGTACTTGAAGTCCTAGCCAGAGCAATTCAACAACAAAAGGAGGTCAAGAGGGTACAAATTGGAAAGGAAGAAGTCAAAATATCACTTTGCAGATGATATGATAGTATATATAAGTGACCCTAAAATTTTCACCAGAGAACTCCTAAATCTGATAAACAGCTGGATATAAAATTAACTCAAACAAATCAATGGCCTTTCTCTACACAAAGGATAAATGGGCTGAGAATAAATTAGGGAAACAACACCCTTCACAATAGTCACAAAGAATATAAAATATCTTGGTGTTACTCTAACTAAGGAAGTGAAAGAAATATCTTGGTGTTACTCTAATTAAGAAAGTGAAAGATCTGTATGATTAGAATTTCAAGTCTCTGAAGAAAGAAATCCAAGAAGATCTCCGAACCTGGAAGTGTCTCCCATGTCGTGGATTGGCAGGATCAATATAGTAAAGATGGCTATCTTGCCTAAAGCAATCTACAGATTCAATGAAATCCCCATCAAAATTCCAACTCAATTCTTCACTGAGTTAGAAAGGGTAATTTGCAAATCCATCTGGAATAATAAAAAACTAGGATAGCAAAAGTTATTCTAAACAATAAAAGAACCTCTGGTGGAATCACCATGACTGACCTCAAGCTGTATAACAGAGCTATTGTAATAAAAAGTGCATGGTATTGGTACAGTGACAGACAGGTAGGTCAATGGAATAGAATTGAAGACCCAGAAATGAACCCACACAACTATGGTCATCCTATCTTTCAGAAGAGAGCTAAAACCATCCAGTGGAAAAAAGACATTGTTTTCAACAAATGGTGCTGGCACAACTGGCGGTTATCATGTAGAAGAATGGGAACTGATCCATTCTTATCTCCTTGTACTAAGGTCAAGTCTAAGTGGTTAAAGGATCTCCACATAAAACCAGAGACACTGAAACTTATCGAGGAGAAAGTGGGGAAAAGCCTCGAAGATATGAGCCCTGGCTAATATTCCTGAATAGAACAGCAATGGCTGGTGATGTAAGATCGAGAATTAACAAATGGGACATCATAAAATTACAAAGCTTCTGTAAGGCAAAAGATACTGTCAATAAGACAAAAAGGCCACCAACAGATTGGGAAAGGATCTTTACCAATCTGAAATCAGATAGGGGACTAATATCCAATATATATATATATATATATATATAAAGAATTCAAGAAAGTGGACTCCAGAAAATCAAATAACCCCATTATAAATGGGGTACAGAGCTAAACAAAGAATTCTCAACTGAGGAATACCGACTGGCAGAGAAGCACCTGAAAAAATGTTCAACATCCTTGATCATCAGTGAAATGCAAATCAAAACATCCCTGGGGGTCCATCTCACACTAGTCAGAATTGATAAGATTCAGGTGACAGCAGATGCTGGCAAGGATGTGGAGAAAGAGGAACACTCCTCCATTGTCAGTGGGATTGTAAGTTTGTACAACCAATCTGGAAATCAGTCTGGCAGTTCCTCAGAAAATTGAACATAGTACTACCAGAGGATCCCACAATACCTCTCCTGGGCATAGATCCAGAAGATGTTCCAAGTGGTAATAAGGACACATGCTCCACTATGTTCATAGCAGCCTTATTTATAATATCCAGAAGCTGGAAAAAACCCACATGTCCCTCAACAGAGGAATGGATACAGAAAATATGGTACATATACACAATGGTGTACTACTCAGCTATAAAAGCAATAAATTTATGAAATGCCTAGGCAAATGGATGGATCTGGAGGGTACCATTCTGAGTGAGGTAGCCCAATCACAAAAGAACTCATATAAAATGTACTCATTGATAAGTGGATATTAGCCCAGAAACTTAGAATAGTCAAGATACAATTTGCAAAACATATGAAACTGAAGAAGAAGGAAGCCCAAAATGTGCACATTTTGCCCCTTCTAATTATTAGGAACAAAACACACATGGAAGAAGTTTTAGAAATCAAGTGTGGAGCTGAGACAAAAGGATGGACCAACCAGTGACTGCTGCAGCCAGAGATCCATACCAAAATCTGCCACCAAATGCAGACACTAGTGCATACGCCAGCAAGATATTGCTGAAAGGGCCCTGATATAGCTGTCTCGTGTGAGGCTATACCAGTGCCTGGCAAACACAGAGGTGGATGCTCACAGTCAGCTATTGGATGGAGCATAGAGTTCCCAATGGAGGAGCAAGAGAAAGTTCCCAAGGAGCTGAAGGGCTCTCCAACCATATACAGTAAACAACGATATGAACTAAACAGTATCCCCAGAGCTCGTGTTTCTAGCTGCATATGTAGCAGAAGATGACCTAGTTGGCCATCATTGGGAAGAGAGGCCCCTTGGTCTTGCAAACTTTATATGCCCCAGTACAGGGGAATGCCAGGGCCTAGATGTGGGAGTGGGTGGGTAGGGGAGCACGGCGGGGGTTGGGGGAGGGTATAGGGGACTTTTGGGACAGCATTTTAAATGTAAATGAAGAAAATATCTAATAATAAATTGAAAAAAAAGCCGGGCGTGGTATGGTGGAGCATGCCTTTAATCCCAGCATTTGGGAGGCAGAGGCAGGCGGAATTCTGAGTTCAAGGCCAGCCTGTTCTACAAAGTGAGCTCCAATACAGCCAGGGCTATACAGAGAAACCCTGTCTCAAAAAATTAAAAATAAAAATCAAAAAAAACCTACATCACTTACATTGATACTCTCCTTGGAAACCCTATCTGTCAAGTTATTAGTCTATTTTTCCTTGATTGTATTTATATGTATGTATATGGACATATATGTGTATAAACAACCATCTGAGTCTATTTATTGTTTGTGTTTGAAGTTTGAAGTTTGACTCCTCTGCATTGGATAACCAAGAAGAGTCTCATCCCTGAGAGAGGTTAATTCTCTTTTGCTTAGAAGTTGGTGGTAGTTTGAGTAAGAATGGCCCCTTTAGGTTCATATATTTGAAAGCTTAGAGAATGGCTCTATTTGAAAGTGTTATCAGGTGTGTCTTTGTTGGAGGATGTGTGTCACTGGAGTGGGCTTTGAGGTTTAAAAGGCTGAAGCCAAGCCAATGGCTGTCTTTCCCTACTCTGTGGGTCCAGATGTAGAATACTCAGCTCTTTCTCTAATACAATGTTTGCCTGCATGATGCCATGCTTACAACAATGTTGATAATGGCCTAAATCTCTATCACTGTAAGCAAACCTCAATGAAATGCTTTCCTCTATAAAAGTTACTGTGGTCAAGGTGTCTCATCCCAGCAATAGAACACTGACTAAGACAGAGTTAATAGTTGCTTATAGATTTTGTCTACCATTTTTTTTATCTCCCATGTTGCCTTTCATTTTTATATCAGAGATTTTTTTAGATTATGAAGGGAGTATGTGTCTACTAATACATGGAGATTTTGTTATAGACCCTAAAATTTATTTAATTTTTTTTTTCATTTTAGTGTTAACACCTTAGGTACAAATGATTCCATTTTTGCAAGGAATTATTTCTCATGGCTTCATTAAACCACTTCAACTGCCAGTGTGATTTAATACTAAAAAATTCAGGAAGCATTGTGCAAAAAACTTAGCATTTCACGTACTTGTTCTTCATTTTGTAGGCTACCTTCATTAATGCATGTAGCCCTGTTGCCATGAACAGGATCTGTATTGTGCCAGTCAGAAAAATGATGACCTGCTCTTTGCAGGTATGTGCAATTTATTCTGCAGCATCAATAAGTTATTGTTCATCAAAAATGGTAACTTTGTTTCCTAAGATAGCTTGATACAAATCAAAAAAACTCTCTATTCATAGTCTTACAACATTTGTTCATTTATTGGCTCTTTTCAGGAGCACTGATTTCTACATTCTATTTAGAGATTCATAGCTGAAATTTATGAAAATGATAGTTTTGAAGAAACTTAATCTTTATTGAGATCTAGGTCTTTCTGATTCTAAATTTTTCGATGGAATAGTATTACAGCTGGAATCTAGCACTTTATTTTAGGAAAAAAAGAAAAAGTGGAGAAAAAGTAGTTGTCTGAAATCTGAAGAAAATCTCAAGTATACTCATAAAAATATACCATAATTATTTTTAATAAAACATACTTCTTTATGTAGGTGATTATTCTGTGTTTTTTATCACTTGTATATCATAAAGTATTAGTCAAATATATTACCAAGTGCATGTAGAATTATGATTTAGTACTTTCATTTACCAAAAATTAATAAAACACTTTTTTATAATGATTGAACAACTGGAAACACTCAAGAAATATTCTATTGGTAACAATTTGTAGGATTTGTTGACTTTATGGTATATGTGAAAGAGAACTATCATCAAAATGAACTTAGTACACTAAAGCTCAAAATGAAGTGTGAGCATTAGTGATGTAGAATGAAAATACAGTTGGAAATGGGGTAAATATAGAATGATTCCTTGAAAAACCTGCATAAGTGTACTTATTTTATGGTAGCTCTCAAAACTAGTTCAAGTGCTGGACTGATGAGTCAATTGTTAAGACACATACTGAGGAAGCAGGTATGGTTCCCAATATCAACATCTTAACTGACAATGATCCCAAATTTCAGTTCCACTCCAAGTATAGTTTCAGGAGGTATAGCCTGTTTTCTCTGACCTATTATGAGCAACCAACATCAATTTGTTGCATACACATATATGAAAAAATATACTTACTTCTAAAATATATGGGTATGGTGCTGCACACTTGAATTTCTAAAATTTAGGAAGTAAATTTCTATGAGATAAAGGTCAGCTTTATCTTTAAATCAGATGTAAGGCCCCCTGAAGGAGAACATCCTCGAGTCTCAGGAGTTCATGTACCCAAAGAATCACGAGAGACCCTCTTGATGCAATTCACAAGAGGTAGTTTATTCACGAGGCTCTGGGTCGACACGTACCTCACTCGAGAGGTAGAGGACTCGACCCTGGGGCTCGAAAGCTAGGGGTTTATATAGCAAATAGAGTAGGGAGTAAGAAGAAATTGGTGTGGTTTCCCATTATTAGCTAGTTCAAACATCAGAAAAATCAGTAAGAGGTATGTGCAGCCCAAGGTAGTCACAGTTCTGTGGGGTGAGAGGTTATCGGAGTCAGCTGAGCCTCTGGTAAACTTTTTCTTATATAAGGGAGTCAGGGAGGCGTCAAGCTAGGTTTCTCGTTATTCCTTAAAGATAAGCCTGGACAGTGTCAAGGAGGCACCAGGACAGATGGCTTGATACTCCTTAAAGATAAACCCAGACATAGCCTAACAGCCTCCTCTATCTTTACGTCCAGTCAGTTCTTGGAATGAATCCACATCCTTTGTTCAGGCCTGTCCAAAAACTTCTTGAGCAGCTGGCATGTGCTACAAACTTTGGATTCTTCTTTCACAGCCAAGGATACAGAGGAAGAATCTGTCTCAAACAATCAATCAATCAATCAATCAATCAACAATCAATGTCTATATTTTAAAGAAAAGCTACTTCAAATTTTAATCTAATATTGCATGTGTTACTTTTATAAAATAATATCCAAATAGATTGGAATGGAAAAATTAAATAAGAAAATGTTAAAGAAAGCAACTTATAGTTTGAATGAATAAAAATAATGATAATACTTACAGAAATACAAATGGCAACAAATACAACATTTTTTTAAAAATACAGTATCTGACCTCTACTCACAGCTCACAATACAATTGTATGGATTCCAACTATTCTTAAATTGGTTAAAACATCATCCTTTGCCAGGCGCCTTTAATCCCAACACTTGGGAGGCAGAGGCAGGTGGATTTCTGAGTTGAGGCCAGCCTGGTCTACAGAGTGAGTTCTAGGACTGCCAGGGCTACACAGAGAAACTCTGTCCCCCCAAAAAACAAACCAAAACAACAACAACAACAACAACAACAACAACAACAACAACAACAAAAAACACCCCCCATCCCAAAAAATTATCCTTTAGTCACTCCTCTAAGTTGTATGTTCCATAACTGTATAGTAATTGTAATGTCATTTTAATTAAAAAATATGTAAAAATCAAATGGAACATTTAAATATAGATAGATTAATACCAGCTATGCTGCACTATTTTGCATTGAAGTTTAATAATAATTACATAGTCTTCCACTTTTCTTATGGCTCAAATAATAATCAGGATAATGAGAAAACATTGGTCATATTACCCTATATTTTTATTTTATTTGGAAAAAATATAAGTATCGTCTCAAGATTACAAATAAATAAAATGGTCTCATTTTAATTATCACTTGATAATTTCAAATAACTTTTGCCCTTACAAAATTAGAACTTATTGAGCAACAAAATATATAATCTAACCTCAAATATGCCAAGGCTTACAAATTAAAGCCAATAAATCAAATTGCTGGAGACTGGCCTGTCGGCCCCTCAACCCGCAGGAGAATCAGGGTCCCAGTACAAATGAACAGGTAGGCAGGGAGTCAGCAAAAAGTGACAAACAGATGCTAACACAAAGGAGTGTTGATCTGATTGTAATTTCTCAAAGCAAGCATCAGACTTATATTAACGTTATCCAAAGTATAATGAAGTTACCTGATGCAAAATTACTTTTACAACAAAACAGAGGAATGCATACATAAAAGGTATCAGGAACTAACTGGGATAAGAATCAGTTTCTTTCTCTGTCTCTCTCTGTCAACACTTGAGGATTTTCATCTGAATGAGTAACATTCTTACAAAGATTAAAGCCCAAGGTTGGCTCCACAATTTCCTAGGATATTGGAACACTGGTGAAGGCTAATCTAACTTAGCTATATGTCAAAAATCAATCCTTACTGGCACTTATAATAAAACAATATTGAAGGAAAGCATACAGATCCATTCACTGACTAAAGCAAGGACAGATTTGGAGCATTCGTTTTACAGGATGCCACGGTTCCAGGAGACTAAGTTTCTGTGAACCTTTTGCCTCTGGACTGCATCCAAGCTTTTAGGCCTGTAAGGCAGTCTCTACTGGAGTGTGTGTGACATCAAAAAAATAATAATTTTTATGTTTTTATGCTCAATTATAATCAAAACATTTGAAGAGGATTTCTATTCTGAACTCATGAATTTTCCCTCTCTTCCAAACTTTCTTTTCCAGATTCCAATATTTTCAAGTAATAGTTGTAAAATACCTTTAAAATATTACTGATATCATAGATTATTAAGTTCAATATAAATTTAGAAATATTTCAGAATTATATATCTCAACATAAAGTGTTCTCTATTTTGTAACTCAGACTCCTGGAATGCATTCTTAATTATTTTTATAATTAAGTTATAAACTTGTTAAGTTATTCTGACATACTTGGGACTCAATCGATGAAATCTTTTTATTATCTTTTATTGAAGATATGACTAAGAATATCTTTAACAGGGTTAAGACCATTCTCATGCTTTTTAAATGACCTTAAACATAACATCTACTTAAGGGTTTTGTCTTGGTACTTATTTGTGAGTGTATATGAAATAGATTATTTTGTTCTGACTAGTGTGTTTCAGGATTTAATATTGGGAGAAATAGGTCAAATATTTGGAGATATTTTTAAATTAAGCTAAGTGGAGGTCATATGTTACTTAAGAAATCAAGCCCTGCAAAATCCTGTCTCTAAATGTCTCTTTCTAACATACAGCATGCAATCTTATCATCTGTCAGGTTCATTTTCTCAGAAGCTGGTCAAGTGAAATGTCATACCCTTGGAAAAACATATTCATGCTCATTGTTTTGAACTATTTTTGTAAATTATTGACCAGAAGCAAAATGTTTCTCTTCTTATAACCTGGCTTTTGTTGTTAATTTCAAGACCACTAGAATCTGTCCTAGTCAGCATAGTATTCATATATTTGTAGTTCTGTATAAATATATTATTTATCACATATTACTAAAAACAATTTTTAAAAATAACTTAATCATAAAGCTTGACATTATATCTGCTTGACATTCCTACTTTTAATAATACAGCTGGCCAGTATCTTTTTACTAACATGCATGGACTGGTGGCATGTGGTATGTTGTAATTCATGCCTTTACTTGTTAATATTCATCTTCCACATGCATTTGTTTTAAACTTGAACTCTCTGAAACACATTTTCTTTGAAGTCATGTTAATAATTAATTTAAAAACATTCAACTATTTTTCTTAGCAGATAGTATCATCAATGTCTTATTTACTATTGCCTTGAAAAAATAAAAATATTACATTAGACACATGACACTTTTAATAACTAAATCTGTTTTAGTTCTCATTTTAGATTTGGTCAAGAATGCAGTTTTCATGTACTTTAAAGAATTCTTTTACTTCAATTGTTATTTTCTCACATTTTCATAGACATCAAAACAAAAAGAAACATTTTCTGTTTTACAATCTTATTTGAAAAGAACATAATGGCATTAGCTTGTGTGTGTGCAACGTTTCACAGTATGCTTTTCTTGAAAATGTAAATATACAAACTTTCCTAAGGAATTTATTTAGAAGATGACCCCTTAGTAAACAGTTTGCGAACAACAAACAATTTTTTCCACAAATATATGGTTAATAATGATCATCAACTATGTGTTTGGCATGTTTGCAGTCAAATAAAAAAAAAAAAGATTATTTAAAATATAAACTGCGGCGCGCCTCCCTCGACCAGAAGAAAGTCACGCCACCACCGAGATCTACTCAGTCAGCTTTATTCTGGAGCACCTTGATAGTAGAATCCCAGGACCCTGGACAGCAGCAGAGCTGCTGCTTTTATACTCTCTCAGGAAAGGAGGAAGGTGTCTTCGTGGTTGCAGATTGGGGCACCAAGCTACACCTCATTAGCATATGGCCCGTTCATTGGTGCCACAAGCCATGCCTCATTTGCGTATTGCCCTTCAGGAGGGGCTATCATTTGAGGAGAGCCTGAAGAGAGAGCCGGAGTTTCCCACAGCCCGGGGTTTCCCGGAGCTGGAGCAACCATGGCTTCCTACAATAAACATCTATTGAAAAGTGAATAATTAACTAAATATGGTTTGCTTTTAAAATATTCTACCTAATGTGTATGCTGATGACTTTTTTGTGACATAAATCAAAGAAGCCTTTTGATTTCTTGATATAAAGTTTTGTGAATGATCAGCACATAGCTAATGTAGTAGCAAAGCTCACTCTACATACTTCACAATTTGAAATTGGTATCTTATAGTAGTATGTTTATACAGTAACTGCCCATGCTCTTAGATATATCCATTATTAATCTAATAAGGTTTATCTGTCTTATAAAAGTCATTGTCCTTGCTGACATATTTTCAGCAACCAATTTATTCATATGGCTGAAGATAGTAAACTGAAGCTTTTTATACCGTAGGGTGGCTGTATTTAACAGTATGAATTATTTCTTCTTGGGTATTTGGTTTAAGCAAATAATCTTTAAGAAGGTTTATTATTCCTAATTTTTATTCATTTTATACCTTATTCTATCTTTCTCACGAAGAACATTTAAAATAACAAAAGCATCTTAATACTGACCTCTTGCTCATGTCATTTAAATTAAACTTAATGCTTAATATACAGTCATTTGCTTTCATTTGACCTTCTTGACAGCAGCAAAACTATTTTTGCTGCTCTGAGCACTACTCTTTGAAAAACAACAATGAAAATGCATCCATAAGTTAAAATTTAATATGAAAGTTTAAGAACATAAAGAGATGAAGACAGTATTTTACTATCACTAGAATATGAGTCCAGACAACCAATTGTTTTTCTGTATATTTTCTCAAAATTATGTTACTCTGAGTCTGAATCTCTATATATTTCTTTGAATATTTTCTCTTTGCTCTGTTCTCTGTTGTATATAGTCAAAAATCTAAAATGTTTCCAGTTTTTGCCTATTGTCAGCTACTTTTCTATGTTAATCTTGATGCCTTTGGAGGTTTATTCTTCACCATATTCTCCTACTATGCAGAATGTGCTTTTCTTTTTGAAGCATTGGTAATGGAACTCAGGGATGTACCCATAGTAGGCAACCAATTGAGCTGCCATAGTAAAATTTGTAAGATTGTATACATTTTATTATGCATTTTCCTTCCTCCATGTAAAGTGATATATTGTGTTTATAACTTTAAAATTTGATTTGCTCTTCAATTATGCATATGTCAACAGGATAGTAAACAGCTAACTGGAACCTTTTGGATTTTTTACTATACGTAACAATATAGAGCAAAGCAAAAAGAAAAGGTTGAAAGAAATGTACAGAGATTCAGATTAAGAATAATATGGTTTTGAGAAAATACACAATGGAACATTTGCTCCTGCATTGTTAGTCTTAGGGTTAGCAAGACTAACACTGTGACTTTTGACAGCATAGTCCAGAACAACACAACTGGGTAAAATTTTCACTCTGAACTTCTTGTATTTGCTAACATTTAATGCTTGCCTCAGAGTTCTTTATATATTCACTGAATAGACAGTTTGAAATCCACAAAGCATTAACTTTAGTGCTTGTTTCATTTATTAAAAATATTTAAAACAAAACTTTAAACTATTTACAAAGCTGTTGATGTATGTATAATAGAAAAGCAAACTAATTTTTTAAATTATAAACACAATCACTTTATGTGGAGGAGGGAGAATACATAAGAAAATGCATCCAAGCTTGCAAATTTTATGATGGCAGCATTAACTGCAGCTAAAATGGTATAAATTCTTCAGATGCCAAAGAGAAATTGCACCAAATGAAACTAAAAACACAAGGGAGATGTTATTTAAGATGCCTGCAAGAGAGTAGAAAGACAGAATTTAATTCAATTGCAACAAAATGATAGAAGGTTTTCAGCCTTAGGATGAGCTAATGGAAAGGTACCAGAGAACAATGGGAATGAGTGTACTCAGTATAAGGAGACTATGAGGATCTACTAATTGTCCCTAACATTTTACATATGCTGGGGAATTATAATACAGACTCTACAGATGACTGTGTTTCAACAAGATGTCCCCTGTGTCCTAGAAAAAGACATTTTGGGATTACAGGTTTGGTACAAGGCTGTGAGATTTATATTTTGAAGATGCAGAGGTAGAATTTGAAATGGTAAAGTTTCTAAGGTAAATCTTCAAAGAAAAGAAAGCTTGGATCTATACTCAGGAAAAATAAATCACCCTGGAGTACAGTAAATCTGCAGGGATACATAAGAGTATGATCATAGTGTTCATAGAAATAGTAAAAATTAATATCTAAAAAGATATAAATAATTTACCTTAATCTTTACTCTAGTAAGTTCACAGCATGCTATCCTGTCACCGTGGCCTTAGCATTAGCCCACAAATATTACACTTTCTTAGCCTTAGCTCAGCTAGATGTTAGAATTTGAAATGTGCACAATGTCTTAGTTAGAGTTTTACTGCTATGAACAGATACCTTGACCAAAACAAGTCTTATAAAGGACAACATTTAATTGGGGCTGGTTTATAGGTTCAGAAGATGAGTTCATTGTCATCAAGGTGGGAACATTCCATCTGCCTATATCCAGGGAGGCAAGGTGAAGGAGGAGCTGAGAGTTCTACATCTTCATCTGAAGACTGCTAGCAGAATGCTGGCTTCCAGCAGCTAGGATGAGGATCTTAAAGCCTACACCCACAGTGATACACCTACTCCAACAATGCCACACCTACTCAAATAGGAACACATCTTCAAATATTGTCACCCCATTGGCAAGCATATACATTGCATATGGCTTCTTCTACTTAATCTAGTCTGGTACACAAAGTGTCACTGAGCAACTCCTCAGAATTTGGAGAATATAATTGCATTTTATGTTTCTTATTCATCCAAGTGTCAACTGAACAAAAACAAACATATTGCTTTTGAAGATCTGTGGCAAGCAGTTCAAGTTGCAGTCTGCAACATTACATAATTTCACAATAATTCAAAAGCTGACTATAGCCCAAGAAATGTTATCCTTGAGCTATTTATATCTTTGGCAAAAGAAGTTCATTTAACACAATTACCTGTTCTCTACATTTTTACATAGAAAATGATGTCAGTTTCTAAACTAATGTCTCTAGGCAGTACATTCTAAATTATATCAAGTGGGACATTTTGGGATCTTAGAGAACACTGTTAAGCTCTGGGCTACCATCCATAATTACATATCAGCCCTTACTTCTTTTCTTTTTAAGTATACATTTTATTCATTCATTCCATCAGCTGAGAACTACTATATTGTACAAATAAATTGTTGTACAAAAAAATCACAAAATGTTACAAAATAAAAAATCGAAGTCTGCTATTCATTGATGGCAGAATGGTGATTATGTACTCTTGTGTTTATAGAGTAGATTGCCTGGTGGTCTCGATTGTGTTCTTTTTATTCATCCACTTAGGAAAGGCATTTATGAAATATTGTGAGAAGTTTAGCCTCCTGCATTACACAGCTTCTTGGTTTCAACCACTATTTTTAGCAGGAGGCTATTGTCTTAATATTCTGTCATTTTAAATTCTTCCAAAAGGCAAAATAGACTTCTCTTTGTATTATGTAAAAATGTAAAATGTAAACAGCCCATATGGTTTTTTTTGGGTCAATAGTGTTAAAAACAAAACAAAACAAAACAAAACAAAACAAAACAAAACAAGACAAAACAAAACCTGTATTGCCAGTCCTCAGTACTAATAGTAAGATAGAAGTCTATAAGATGGATTCCTTGAGAAAATCAGGCGATGCTCAAATCCCTCCTCCAGGGTACTGAGTTAGGAACTCTATGTTTAAACAAAAGTTTTATAAGGGAGAATGTTATGATATTTAACTATAACTATCTCAAAATCATTTTTAAAAACATACTTTGGAAAATACTGTTCTAATCTGTAATAATTTTTTAAAGTAACATTTTAAAGTGCTAAAATTAACTGTACTTCTTTTGCTTTAAGAGTAGAAATCTAATTTAAAAATATTTAACAGAAAAAATATTAACAAGAAAATACTATGGGGGCATTTGTGCACATGTGTGATATACATGTGTATGCGTGTGTGTTTGTGTGTAGTGGATATTCCTGATAGTCAACTTGACTATATTTGAAGTGAACTACTGTCCAGAAATAGAATGCTTACCAGTGATCCAGATTTTGAGGCTGGAAGACACATGTTTCTGACCTGGAACTTGGCATGGAGATCTGGAAGCATAGTGGCCATAAAAATCTTAGGCTCAGGAAAAGTTGTACACATCTTTAATCTCAGGAGACTGAGACAAATAGATTTCTGAGTTTAAGGTCAGCCTGGGAAAAATCAAGTCCTAGATCCAGTTTGCTGGTATGCACCTTTAATCTGGGATACACCTTCTACTAGAGACCTATATAAGGACATTAGAAGAAGGAAAATTAGCTCTTCTTTGCCTGTGTGCCTTGTGGGACTGAGCAACTGCTAGTTCCTTGGATTTTCATTCACAGCTGCTGCTGACCATTGTTGGGGAGTTGGACTATAGACTGTAAGTCATCAACAAATTGCCTTATTATATAGAGACTACCCATAAGTTCTGTGATTCTAGAGAAACCATTACTAATACAGTGTGCATGCATGAATGTGAATGATATGGATTCCAGAGGTAAATTTTATATGTCTTCCTCCATCATTCTTTGTTTTTGAGACATATTCTCTCACTAAACACAAAGCTTACTGATTTGGGTAAGTTTGCCAGGCCAAGGATTTATCTGTCTCTTCATCTTTAATTTGAGATTAAAAATGTATACTGCCTTGATTAATTTCGGTTTGCATAATAGAGATATAAAATCAAATTCCTCTGCTATTCCTACAAGTACTGTATCAACTAAGCCACTTCTCTAGCCCATCCAATTTAATATTAACCACAACCATGGAAAAGTGAAGCAAATATATGTGTATGCATTTTGAACATGTATATATGAGCATAGTTAAAGTTTAGAAAGCACATATGTTACAAATGATTTATAGTTTTTTTATAGATGAAACTTTACTCTGTGGTACTCTAGAAGTATGGTTTGCCACTTAATTTAGAAATGCAAATTATTGACATTTCTTCTCTAGATTATAAGAATGACCACAGAGTTGCCAGCATTCCTATTTCTTTACCACTGAGATGGACAAAATAATTTATGCTTTCTTGCAATTATTTGGCCCAAAATGGAACACTATAAAATGTAAAATGGCCCCAAATTTAAGACAGACACTTATTGAGAGTGCTCATTTTAATGCTTATTTTCTCTTCACTTTCTGTAGCTTTGCTTCAATTTAGCCAAGATAGTGGGGGCAACAAACAATTGACTCCTCATCAATAGTGTCTAGATGGTGTTATATAGCAGTTGGTCAGGGGTCTTTAGGACCAGGAACCTCTTTCTCTGCTGGATTGTTAACATTCTTGGTGTGATGGCAGATGTGTGTAGATGGAAGATTCTTGAAGATGATGGACTTCAATCACATGTGCTTGATGCTGAAACACAACTGCTGCTTCAGAAAGTTTTTCTAGGTACATCTGTTTCAAAGACTTTCCCTGAAGTTTTGTGACAGCTAGTGACAGACATTACTATCTAGGCCAGAGGGAATGTTTCTCTTGGTGCTACATCAGAAAGACTAAGACTAGTGCCAACCTGACCATACTTTATATAAAAGGCTGCATTTTGAGTAGAACCTTGCCATTTAGCTCTACAAATTCAAGCTGTTTGGATCACTTATGGATTGCCCTCTCAGTATTGTCTTTTTGAAGTTTGAGCACTAATCTGTTTCTCTCAAGGTATTTGCTTTCTCGCCAACTTTTCATCATTGACATTGGTAGAGAAAGTTCAAATAGAAATGTGAAGAGGAAATGGTGATAGAAGCTATAGACTGTCAATAGTGGCAAAAGCAGCAGAAGCTTAAAAATCCTTGTAAGTGTAGTTAGGTGTAGCAATAGAAGTGCTGACAGCACCAGCAGCTAAAGTGAAAGTCTCCCAAACCATGAGGGACCCTCACTCAAGCCTTGGGATGACTAGACACCAAGAACTCACGAGAGACTGGTCTTGATGCAAACAGTAAGAGATTTAATCGGGAAAGGCCAGTGCACTGGGACGACTCTTATCCCACACAGTAGAGGAGTCGACCCCCAGCTCAAAGGGTAAGGGGCTTATAAAGGCAGAAACAGCAAACACCTGGCATGGGCTGTAGCATTTGGCAAGCACAATGGGTTCAAGGAAGGGTTGGAGTATTCTGCATGAACATTTCCTAAAACAATGGAGCAAGTTAAACTTCTACTTTGTGGTTAGTAAAATCTGGAACAATGGGGCCAGTTAAACTTTCACTCCCTGCCATTAGTGGGATCTATTTTGGACACAAGTCTAGAGGTTTACATAATTTTTAACTCTTCTCTCTCAGGATATTTCAGTAGTAATAGACAAAAATGATGGAGGGCAGAGAAAAGAAATCATACTGCCTTTGATCTAGAAAAGACTTACGTTCCAAGGATCTATATATACACCTTATACCTAGGAGTGAATGTTGTGGATAGCCCTGGGGTTGCTTGTATTTTGATGCTAATTCTGTTCTCCTGGGAGGGGTTATGAATGAGGAATGAGTCATGTACTCAGGTGACTTCTTGTGAACCATCCCCTAATGAATAAATGAGCCAATCACTGGGTGAGTAGGTAGAACTCCCGCATTGAACAGAGGAAGAGAGAAGAGGAAGCAGGAGAGAGTTAGGTCCTTTTGGATGGAGATATTGTGAGGACAAGATGTAGCTACAAGTATCTCCAGGTTTCAATGGCAGATCCATCAGGATTTGCCACCTGAAGATTTAGATTTAGTAATCTTTAAAAGATTAGGATTTTAATTGCTGCTCCCAGTGATTCAGTTACTGTTGTTTCTGAAATAAGTTTGTGTTATGTTTTCCTTCACACGGTAGTACAGTAGCAAAATGTGGGTTTGCCTGAGGTGCACCACAAAGGCATAGGGGATATGAAGCATGGGTGACATGGTAACTGCCCTCCAGTGGGAACCTAGTGAGCTGGGTGGAGAGATTTTGGAGCTCTGAGTCAGAGTCTTCATTAGATAAAAACAGGTCTGCCATTGCCTGCCAGTGCAGGGCCAGCCAGGACACTGGGGCAGAACTTGCAAAGGACTTAGTTAATAGGACAAATCAACAACCTACAGTTTGAAAAAATCTTCAATAACCCCATATCTGATAGAGGGCTAGTATCCAAAATATATAAAGAAATTAGGAAGCTAACCTTCTAAAAACCAAACAACCCACTCAAAAATGATATATAGATGTAAACAAAGAATTCACAATAAAGGCATCTAACTTTGCTGAGAAACACTTAAAGAAATGTTCAAAGTCCTTAGTCATTGGGGAAATGCAAATCGAAACAACCCTGAGATTCTACCTTACACCAATCAGAATGGCTAAATCAAAACTCAGATGACAGCACATGTTAGCTAGGATGTGTACAATGAGGGAAACTCATCCACTGCTGGTGGGATTGTAAACTGGTAGAACCAATCTGGAAATCAATCTGGAGGTTCCTAAGAAAAATGTGTCCTGATGACCCAGCTATACCAATTTTAGGCATATACTCAAAAGATACCCCACCATACCACAGGGGCATATGTTCCACTATGTTCATAGCACTCTAATATGTGATATCTAGAAGCTAGAAATAACCAAGATGTCCCACAATGGAAAAATGGATACAGAAAATGTAGTCCTATTTGCACAATGGAATACTATTCAGCTATTGAGAATGAAGACATCATGAGTTTTGCAGACAAACGGATAGAACTAGAAAATAGAGTCCTGAGTGAGTTAACTCAGACCAAAAGGACATACATGGTATAGACTCACTAATAAGTGGATATTAGGTAAAAACTACAGAATATCCAGGATACAACTCACAGACCTCAAGAAGGTTAACAAGCTGAAAGGCCCAAGTGCGGATGCCTCAATCCCATTTGGGAGGGATACGAAAACATCACAGGAGATAGAGGGAAGAGGTAAATGGATGTGAGAGGAGAGAGGGAGGGAAAAAGAAGATTATGATCATGTATGGGGTGGGGGTGCAGGAGAGAATCCCTGAGGGCCAACAGAGGGAATGAAAATATGCAACTTTGGGGGATAGATAGGGGACCCTCTATAATGTACCAGAGACGTTGGAGTCAAAAAACTCTCAGGACTCAAAGGGAGGGACTTTAGGTGAAAAGCCCAACAGTGGGAAGAGGGAACGTGTAGAGTCCACCTCCAGGAGGAAGACGGGCCATCTAGAGAAGGGATGAGTCAAAAACCCTGAACCAGAGTTGTTCCTGTCTAAAAGAACTGCATGGGGCAAAAATTGAGTAGAGACTGAGAGAAAGGAGGTTCAGTGACAGGCACAAATTGAAATCCTGCTTACAGATGTCCTCCAAAAGGTCCCCAAAAAGTAGCTGCCTGAGACAGATGCAGATACTTACACAAAACCACTGGACTGAAGTTGAGGACTCCTGTGGTTGAATTAGGGAAAGGCTGGAAGAAGCTGAGGAGGAGCAAGACATAGGAAGACCAAGGAAGACCAACTGACTTGGACCCCCAGGCATCATATACTAGCTGGTCTGAGACCCCTGACACATTAGAAACAATACATAATGGATTTAGAAACAATACATAAGTGACTGGATTAAGTATTTATATATGATGGTGTTTTGTGTGTGCTTCTCTCTCTCTCTCTCTCTCTCTCTCTCTCTCTCTCTCTCTCTCAGAGTGTGCGTGTGTGTGTGTATGTATGTATATGTGTATGTGTATGTGTATGTGTATGTGTATGTGTATGTGTATGTGTATGTGTATGTGTATGTGTATGTGTATGTAACTTTCCTTGTTGCCATACCAAATACCTGCCACTTAAGGCAACAGCGATGTACAGCAGGGATGTCTCTATCCCAGAACAAGACACAGAATGTGGAAAGGAAATAGATCCAGGTTACCAATATTCAATGCCTATTCTGAGTAACACTCTTCCTCCTAAAGTACTCCAATTTCCCAAAACCAATCTACAAGAACATGACCAAATTTTCAAACACATTCCTCTATGGGGCCTATTCCTGTTCAAACAACAATATGATCTATGATTGGAATGTTGAGAATACTCTTGAAGAACTCACTTTAATGTGCAAATTACTTATAAAAGTTGAGATAAAAAAAAAACTAAGTTGCAGAGAACACTTAATGGTAAACATTGGACATCTGGGAAGATGATAGAATTTTATGGACTGGAAAAAGTTCAATCTAGAGCACTTCCAGCAGATAAAATAACTTATATACAGATCTAAATGATCAAAACAAAAGCTTACTGTTCTTAGCTACAATATTACCAATATTACGGATATCTGATGACACAGATTTTAGACAACTAGATATCACAGTTATGGAGAAACTATGAGGTACCATAAGAATTTTGGACCTTTTAAAATTAAAAAGGCATAACTATTGAATGATGTATATATCACATTAAAAGTAAAAATCTAAAAGAGAACAGCTACATGTTTTGAACAGTGAACAATTAAATGTTTATTCCTGTTTCATAGATACTGTAAGTTAACTGTGGTAGGATGAACAATGGAGTCTCAGAGATAAGTAATCTCCATCCACCCAGTTGCCATGCCTGCCAATTAAAAGGCCTTGCATATGTTGCTAAATATTTTATGGTTAAGAGATGATCCTGGATGTGTCTTCTTGGCCAGATTGCAAGGCTCCTTGCAGCAGGAAGGGAAGAAGATCTAAACTTCAAAAGCAGATCTGTGTTATGAGCATCTGTGATACATGGCTGCAGTATAACCCGAGAAGGAGTGCACTTTAAAGCTGACAAAGAGAAAAAAAATCAATTCTACACTAAAGTTTCAAAAAGAAAAGCTGAAATGTTAGACTCCTTAAATTCTTATCTTCTAGAACTTTGCAACAGTAAATTGACCTTGTTTAAATCCATTAAATTAGTAGATGTTTGTTATAACACCATAACAACAAACACCAGCAAAATAGCTTCACCAGTGATAAACTTAGAATTTGAAAAAATGATTTTTGAGCACAGCAAATCCTTCTCTTCATCCTTTTTGCAATTAGTTAGATTTAAATAAGCTATTGATACCCCATAATATTTAAAGTTCATTCAACTATAAAATGTATGAGTATACAAATAATTAAGTAAGAAGACATCATTATAAAGTAGCAAATGACAGGCTTTTAAACTGTATTGTGTATTAAATAACTTCAGCTTTTAAGTATACCCAATTTAAAATGACTAAATAAACTATTATTTGCAAAAAGAGAAAGAAAGAAAGAAAGAAAGAAAGAAAGAAAGAAAGAAAGAAAGAAAGAAAGAAAGAAAGAAAGAAAGAACCCCTTCTATATTATGTAAGGGTTCTGAATTTGGCAACTGGTTAACATATCCTCTTAAAATATGTAATTGTACATGCACAAAAACACAGAAAGCCAAAAGTTACTGAGTCTGTGAATCAATCACTATTCATTTCAGATAACAGATTGTGAAATCATGGATAGAATAAAAAGTTTTCTGAAGTAATTTAATCCCTACTTTACAGTTCCTTAAAGGGAAACAAGTAATGTGAAAAACAACACTTTGAATTGAATTATTGAAGAAATAATGAAACAAAGGATGTTTTGTGTTATCAAAATATACATTCTATTACATGTTGAAAATAATTTTGTAGAGCATAGAACCATTAAAAATAATTGCTTTTTTAAATATTTAAGTTACATCTTAAAATAATACAAAATAATTTATGACCATATATTAGAATCATTAGAATTCCTAATATTCAAGAGGATAGTTATATTTTAAAGTACATGACTGTATATGTCAGGTATAGTTGTTAGCACAAAATAAATATAAAATACTGTAATCCTGAACAAGCATAAGCCTAGATGTGAACTTAAAATGATTTTACAAGAAATATCATGTTATAAATATTAAAGTTTTAAATATGACCTAATTTAAATATCTTTACAGACAAGATCAAGTTACAAATTTTGAAATAAAAAGTTTATCCTGTATTATGTAAACATCTTCTAAATGGTGTTTGTAAATAAATAAATCTGTCTTTATGAGTGAAACAAACTAATTATTTAATGTGTAGATGTGTAATCAGTATGTAGTGTATAAATTATTATATTTAAAATTATTGTAATTTAAAATATCAACTTGTAATATTGAGATAAGAAAAACATTGTACTTAAGAACAATGCTATTTTATAAAGTAACTGAAACTTTCCTGCATTTCTGATAGACAATAAACACTTCAAAATGTGCTTTTATAATTTTATAAGATTATAATCGACTTCTTTATATGAATAATAAATCTACCTTTTAATTAAAAATATTCATGAGTGAATTTCTAACAACTCTATTTATAAGAGATCTAACTAAAAACTACTCTATGTTATCACTCTTGGAAATGGAGAGAGGCCTCTGCAGTTAAGAGCAATTGCTTCTCCTGCAAGAGCTCTCTTCTATTCCCAGCACTCACATGGCAACTCAGAGCTGTCTGTAAATCCAGTTTGAAGAGTTCTGATTCCTCTTGTAGTATCCAGAAACACCACATACACACAGAATGCCCATATACATGTGTGGGCAAAACCACCAAAACACATATAATAAAGCATGAAAAATAAAATTTGTTAATCAGAGAGAATGAATTATGATATATTTCTATGCCATATATATGTATATATACATACACACACATGCACACACACTCACACAAAATTACAGATAACTATATCATGAGTGAACTATAGGTACATGGAATTCAAAATGCCTGTCCACAAAGGGCACATAAAATATATACTATTTATATAACTTTAAAACAGAACTTAAAGAGAACAGAGAACATTGTCCTAGGAAAACACGTCTCTCATATATTAATGAAAATTTTAAATTCAGCATTCTGTTAACTTAGAATGTGTATCCTTAATTTAAGCTACAATATAATTTTGGGTCTTTAATATAAACTTTATTTCTGTCTGTAAAGATTTAAAACATATTTTCAACAACATATATATGTTAGAATATTGATATATGCAGGTGATATTGGCAGTGCATCTAGAAGTCAAAAATGAGATTCCCAACAGCTAGAGATGTAGTTATGCAATCTTGTGAGCTGTCTGATGCAGGTGCTCTGAACAGAATTAGGGACCCTAAATCAGCAAAATGTATGGGTCACTAATGAGTCTTCTCCCTAGCCCTGCTTTAAAAAGTAAGTTAATTAATTTATTTTTACATTTTTATTCAGTGCATGTGGGTTGTGCTTATGCAGAAGTCAGAGGAAATTTTGTGATTCATTCTAGCGTATAGATTGTTTAGTGTCCAGGGATCAAGTGTAGTACTCCAGTATCAGCAGCAAGCACCTTTACTCACTGCGTCTTCCTTCCAACCCTATTTTATATTTAAATCACTAAAGAATTTGTACCAAAGAATAAACTATTTAAATTATATTAATGATAAATAGAGACAAGAGCGGTTCTAATTAGATAAAGCATAGCTCACATTATTTACATGGTGTCCTGAAAGTAATTTTAACTATGAACAAAGCAACAATTATACTTCAGTGAATTTTTTTATTTTGCTTTCTGCAGTGGTTTGATTATAATTACACCTATGGGCTCATATATTTCAATGCTTGGTCATAAGGGAATGGCACTACTTGAGAGAAATTAAAAGATATGGCCTTATCCTAGTAGGTGAGGCCTTGTTGGAGAAAATATGATCTTGTTGATGAAAGACTGCCATTGGGGGTTTTCCAAAGTCCAACCAGTGCTAGTGTCTTATTCTTCCTGCTCCCTGTGAATCCAGTAGTAGAATCCTCAGTAACTTAACCAGCACCTGTGTGTCTGTATGCCACCATGCTACTTACCGTAACGACAGCGGACTGTTTAACTTCACAGAGATAGAACACTGAAGAGAACACTTCCTCTGGTACTCTATCTGAAAACTTCTGCATTTCTCTTCTGGCCTTGCTCACAATCATTAGCAACATGGACTGTATTTTAATCTACTTTTTAAATTTTTTGGAATTATAATACCACTCCTGGATCTTATCACATGGCTCAAATTCATTGCTACTGCAGGAAGATGCCCTTGTGCAAGATTCCATATTCTCCTTTCAATTTAAGACCTAATTTTATAAGTTTTACCATCTAAATTTTTTGCTTTATAGTCTAAGCATTTCAGGAAACTGTATATTATTATTTTATAGATTCATTTACAATGAAAGGGGATTTTTTTCTTGTAAAAGCCTTCCATATTTCTGATGAATAGTCAAATTATATATGCCAGTCTTGGAAGGCAGCAAATGAGAACAATCTTGAATGAATATGTGATTAGAGAAATATGAAATTAGCACTTTAATTTATTTGAGCTATAATGAGTAATATGTTGCTGGCTTTTTTCCCATTTTAAATTCAGTGGCTCTTAACTTAATAAAATGAAATAAAAGCTAGTTTTTTTTTAATCTGCCATCAGGGTCTTTCTGTTATAGTCTATCAGTGAGCCACTAATGCTCTGACTCTGTGTAATGGCTTTCACTACTCTTACTTTTAAAGCAGCAATTGGTGATAATACTCTACCATAGCAGATCATGAAAACCAATTATTAAAGGAAAAGAATTCACCATGCAAAATGCAGAACTGGAGGTACTGGGAAAATAAAGAGGATTTCTTAAAATGTAAATAATTTCTTATTTTATTTTTCCAGTGACATCTCTACAGTGAATATAAGTTAAAGCCTTTCTTCTACACCAATGCTAGGTTGTTTGGGTAGTTCAATCAAAGAAGGAAGGCCTCCAGCTGGCTCACAATAGAAGCAGACACTTCTTGGCCCAGCCTTTGGAACTTTCCAAGTTCTTAGTTCATTAGTATTATCTTCAATAACCTTGCGTGTCAGATCCTCATAGTAGTTGTCATTTATTTGAATCATTGATGCACTTACAGATCCTTAAGTATTCATTCACTTTCTATAACAGTGAATAGTTTTTCAGGTGTAGTGCCTCTACCCTTTGTTCTAAGCTTTCTCTGAATGGTCTCCAGTATGCTCTCAGAATCTCAAGCATGCAAAGATACTAGTACATACCTGAAACTGGCTTTTGATTATACATTGTTTAAAAAGTTTTTACTTTACATACTCTCATTAGAGGTAGTTCTAAAACTTCTGCCACCTTGTTCACAGCAGAGAGGAATAACCATCTATTCTGTCTTTGTGCTAGATCCAGGACAGGCAGCACAGCAACTGCTCTATGCCCATCTGGGTAGTTTCTTATTACTGCCTCCATTATCTTATACTTACATGGTGTGGATTCAAATGGACTATCTGGGTAATTCTCAGGAGGATCTCAATGCACAAATAAGGCTCCTTCAGCACCATTTTGCACTGTTGTCATTTGTAAATTCCTTGCATATCTTCAGAACATGGTTGACCACAATATTCTCCTATCCTGGCTGCACTAGGCTGGTTCTGAATGTAAAGAAGATATTTTCTAGTGAAGTGGTGTCTGGCTAGATCAATAAAAAAGTAAATTTATTAGACAATTTCAATTACAGCTTTTACAAACTTTACAGGAGAAGCCATAAACCATTTTCAAAATACTTGCTGAAATACTTAAATACCTATATAATTTGTCTTCTAACAAGTTTTGAAGATTGTATTGATTGTATAATCTTAGTCTATTTGAACAGATTTTTAAAAAAGTATATCTCTAGTTATTTTGAAAAACAAGTATTTCTGTTTTTTTTAAATATTATTGATTTGTATTCACAGTTAAAAGTATCATCTTATTTAAAATAAGAGTATAATTTTTCAAAAATGTTATTGTTCAATTAGATGGATTTTGAGCTTAGTTAAATTGTATAGATGCAAATTAATCTTAGCATAATTTTATTTCCATTTATGTTGTTAATAAACCTGGTACTTTTTTTTTAAGATTTATTTTATTTATTATATGTAAATACACTGTAGCTGTCTTCAGATACTCCAGAAGAGGGCGCCAGATCTCATTACGGATGGTTGTGAGCCACCATGTGGATGCTGGGATTTGAACTTATCACCTTCGGAAGAGCAGTCGGGTGCTCTTACCCGCTGAGCCATCTCACCAGCCCCAAACCTGGTACTTTTAAGCATATACAATGCTAATTAAATTTAGGTTTTAGAATGTATAAATATTATTAAGGTTATCAAGAATGCCAGTATGTTATATAGTATGTTTATTGTAAGTTTTATTAAGAATTAGCATAAAAACTGTCATTCATTAAATAACCATTTAAAGTACTATGCAATTTTAACATAAAGTATTTGAGACTTATAGTGGTATTTCAAAAGTAGATTGATCATTTATTTTCTGTAATCTTTACTTTAATGAAAGTGATCTAGATATTCACATCTATCATTCACAGGATCATGTTTCTTTAGAAAGTCCTAGACTGTTTAGTTCATATTGTTGTTCCACCTAAAGGGTTGTAGACCCCTTTAACTCCTTGGGTAATTTCTCTAGCTCCTCTATTGGGGGCTCTGTGTTCCATCCTATAGATGAACATGAGCATCCCTGTCTATGTTTGCCAGTCACTAGCATAGCCTCCCTTGAGATAATTATATCAGGGTCCTTTCATCAAAATCTTGCTGGCATATGCAAAAGAGCCTGGATCTGGTGGATGATTATGGGATGGATCCCCTGGTAGGGTAATCTCTGTATGGTCCATCCTTTTGTCTTAGCTCCAATCTTTATCTCTGTAGCTCCTTTCATGGGTGTTTTGTTCTCTATTCTAAGAAGGAATGAGTATGCAACAATATGAACTAAACAGAACCCCCCAGAGCTCATGTCTCTAGATGCATATGCACCAGAAGATGACCTAGTCGGCCATCACTGGGAAGAAAGGCCCCTTAGTCTTACAAACTTTATATGCCCCAGTACAGGGGAATGCCAGGGCCAGGAAGTGGGAGTGGGTGGGTGGGGGACCAGGGAGGGGGGAGGGTATAGGGAACTTTTGGGATAGTGTTTGAAATGTAAATTAAGAAAATATCTAATAAAAAATAAATAAAATAAAATAAAATAAAATAAAATAAAAGGGTATGGCATGTGGTAGGTTGACCACACTCCAGTGATAGTTTCACATTCTTAAGTATGAGGGCCACACAAATCGCACTCTGGATTATTAAGTAAATTTAGGGTGGATAAGGTAGGGAGTTGGATCTGGAAAGGCTTGTGGGCAGCCAATGTGATCAAAATAAATTGTATGAAATTCTCTAAGAATTAATACAAATCGCATGTTAAATTGCTAACATACCACAATGAAGAATATCATAAAAAAAAGAAAGTCCTAGCCGATTCTTTGTCTTTCATATATAGAAAATGAAGTGTTAGCTCATCTCTTCATATTTTTATCAAAATGATTATAGATATAAAATACTTGGGAGTTTAAATATCCCCAGACCTGCGTGGATTATATGCCTTATAAACATTTTTTCCTATATTGTCAATGTTGTACTTAAAAGTAATCAGCTTACTACCCAAAAGTTATAGAACACTTGTCTGCCATGGTACCCTTACAAAGGCTTTATAACTTGGATTGAACACACTTCAAAGGAAAGTACCTAGTAATGAACTTCTTTTACTATCCTGGAAGATATTCATGTTGCTTGAACATGGGATACTATTTATTTAAAATGTTTCTGGTAGGTTTTCCAGGGGTATTTTTACTGGGGGGGGGGGGCATTATGATGTGATTAGTAACTTTTACAAGAGGTATAGTATCTTTCTGCTCTTCTTGTCTTTCTTTCTGTCCTTTCAATTCCACATCTGGAGTTAGTTGTAGAATGCAATTTGAAACAGGGAACTAATCATTTGTGCACTGTGGCTTGGTCCACACCTGGATCTTGGGGAAATGTAGTCCCAATGTCAGGGTCTGGTAACCATTATCTGTCAGTACTCAGAGCTAAAGGATGGCAGGGGAAGTTTGGGATGTGTGCTGAGTGTCCAGGCACCCCCAATTGTCAGTGTCCCAAGCATATGGGTAGCGAAAGTTGGGTGGAAAGTTTGTGCTTTACTTGTTGTCAAGAATTGGGTGATAAGTAGAAGATTAGACTATGTGTTTAGGATCTGTGCTCCAAGCTTTTCATCTAAGCATCTGAATCAGGTAATGTTTAAGCAAATTGTATTAATATTATATATTTTTAATTAGTCTAGTGGTTATGTGACTAAGTTCAAATGATGTTTTTAACAGTGCTGTCCAAAAATAAATATTTCAATAACCCTTAGATTGTTAGCAAATAGTTCAGCATTCCTACCTTTTTTCTATCCTTCTTGGAGGTAAGTGATCAAAAATATTTATTAAATTTAATTAACATAAGCATATACTATTTAATTAAAGATGATTACTAAGTGTGATACACAGGTTCATGTATGAGTCCCAGTGACCATAGCACTACATATCAATGTCCAGTCCTTTACATAGGAGTATAGGTTGAACATAATAATTTGTTTCTAATGAACAAAACACAACAAAATGATTGGGTTGCAAAACACTGTGATTGGCAGTTCCACTCTCTTTGGCTGTTACTGAGGCCTTCTTACTTGCTCTGCTCTATGAAATGAACTTTCATGTTGTGATGGTTTGTATATGCTCATCTCAGGGAGTGGCACTATTAGAAGGTGTGGCCCTGTTAGAGTAGGTGTGGCCTTTTTGGATTAGCTCTGTCACTGTGGGTATAGGCTTTAAGACCCTTATCCTAGATGCCTGTAAGTCAGTATTCTGCAAGCAGAATATTCAGATGAAGTTGTAGAACTCTCAGCTCCTCCTAAGCCATGACTGCCTAGACACTGCCATGCTGCCATCTTGATGTAATGTACTAATTCTCTGAAACTGTAAGCAGCTCCAATTAAATGTTGTCCTTATAAGACTTACCTTGGTCATGTTATCTGTTCATAGCAGTAAAAGCCTAATTAAGACACATGTTTTAAGGTGTTCCTTGGCAAATCTGATACTCAAAAAAACAGGCAGAAGCAACCAGTCATAGTGTGTTATTAGTGAGTCACTCTAACAATTGGTAAAAAGTCAGACGCCACCATGCAAGAGCTTTCAAAAAGAAGGATCTTTATAATTAAAATCTTAGGTTAACAACAGTCTCTGAGAGGCCCCAAACTGAACACTCAGAAAAGATATTGAATTCAAAGCTTTGGTCTACTTGCTTTGGGACATGACAGCAATTATGAGCTTAAGTCACTAAAATTAAGAATAATTTAATGCATGAGAATAAGTAATTAATGCACTCAGGATTGTCATAGGAGTTTTAAACTGGAAAGGGCAGAAATTCATATTTATAAGTAATAAATATATACTTCATGTACTTAGTGTGTTTATAAATAAACTCAACTCATTTTTAATTATTTTTGATAATTTCATACAATACAATATGATCACATCTACTTTTCCTTTTCCAGTATTTCCAAATACCCATATGTATTCATCAATTCAACCCCATCTACTTCATTCTTTTATTTGTTTGATAGCCCAATAAGTTGAATTATTACCGCTTAAATGCATATGGATGTGTGGCCATTCACTGGGTGGACCCAACCTACCAGGGGTCCCATTCTCTAAAATGAACGATGACCACTTATTTAGCTACTATCCTATGACAAAAGCTACTCAGTAAAGGGTGATGACTACAAATCATCAATCCCCTGTATGCTAGGAATTTTGGCTTGTTTGATACTGGTCAGATCTTCTGCAGGCAACTGTCACTGTGGGTTCATGGTTATGATGATTATATCCAAAAGATAGTAATTTACAAACCACTCCCATCTTTGTCTTATATAACCCTGTCTCTTTGGTGATATTCCCTTAGCTTTAGTAGTTGAATGATAAATATAGATGTACAATTTAGCTCTAAGCATTACTCTCTTATTTTCAACATTTAGATAAGTCTTTTATCTCTCTACTAAATACTACCCACTACGAAGATTTTTTGACCAGTGTGGTTAGCAAATTAGGACTATGGTTATAAAATTAAATATATACAAGCTATGGAAACCATATTAGTTTATCAAAATAACAACACTAGTGTATATTATAAGGCATTATCACCTTTATAGCCACTGACTTTTTTTTTTTTTTTTTTAGAATTGCAGTATTAAACATGAGATCCCTCTCTGTGGAGTAAGCATCAGTATCAATCAGTATTACACTGCAATACTGGCGTTACACAAGTGCTAGCATCTTGCATGCCTGGTTTCTACCACAGCATACAGTGTTTAGCATTGGATAAGACCACTGTGGTCTTTTCTCATATACTTGTCTGCATAGCATGTTCTGGTGCTATGAAAATTAACCAAAAAAAAAAAAAAAAAAAAAAAGAGGAATGTTCCTAGTTACTTTGAGATTGATTTCCCACTGTCCTTCAGCAATAATCTGCGATGACTTCAGCTATATGGTTTTATGAATTTATACTGGATAAATGAAACAAATACCATTATCATAGGCTGCACTGTAATTTTTTTCCCATGGCTGCTTTTCACTATGTTAAATATTATTATTATTATTATTATTATTATTATTATTATTATTATTATTATTATTATGTCTTTTTTATACTCCAGTCATTTTCTCCCTCTCAGACTACCCTCCAACTACTCCTCTTCCCCTGTATCCAAGAGGATATGCACACCCCAACCTCACCCTCCCAGACCTCCCCACTCTCAAGGGGAATTCAAGTCTCTCAGGGCTTAGGTGTGTCTTTTCTCACTGAAGCCAGACGAGGAAGTCTTCTGTTGTATATGTGTTGCAGGCTATTGTATGCTGCTTGGTTGGTGGCTCAGTTTTTGAGACATCTTGGGAGTCCAGGTTAGTTGAGACTTCTGGTCTTGCTATGGGGTTGCCCTCCTCAGCTTCTTCCAGCTTTTCCCTAATTCAACCACAATGATCCCCCACTTCTGTCAATTGGTTGGGTGTAAGTATCTGCATCTGACTCTTTCAGGTGCTTGTTGGGACTATCTGAGGGCAGGCATGCTAGCCATTCTCCTGTCTGTAAGCATACCATAGCATTAGGAATAATGTCAGCTTCGGCCATCATTGGGAAGAGAGGCCCCTTGGTATTACAATCTTTATACGCCCCAATACAGGGGAACACCAGAGCCAAGAAGTGGGAGTGGGTGGACAGGGGAGCAGGGAGGGGGAGGGGGGACTTTCGGAATAACATTTGAAATGTAAATTAAGAAAATATCTAATAAAAATTATATAAAAAAAGGAATAATGTCAGGCTTTGGAGACTCCCCTTGAGCTAGATCCAAATTTGAGCCAGTCATTGAAATTCTTTTCCCTCAGTCTCTTCTTCATTTTGGTCCCTGCAGTTCTTTAAGACAGGAACAATCTGGGTCAGAGTTTTTGACTGTGGGATGGCAACCCCATTCTGTCATTTTTGCCTTGTCTTCCTACTGGAGATGGACTCTACTAGAGGTAGGGGAGCTCCTTCTCCACACTGTTGCACATTTAATCTAAGGTCCCTCCATTTGAGTCCCCAGGGTTTCTCACCTCCCAGGTCTCTGGTACATTCTAGAGGGTCCTCCCATTTCCTACCTCTCAAGGTTACCTGTCTCTATTCTTTCTGCTGGCCATCAAGGCTACATTCTAACTACCTGCTTCCCCTCCCTGTAATTCCTGATCAATGTTCCTCTTTGTCCTCCCTGTCCTCTCTCCCAGCCAAGGCCCTCCCTCCCTCTGCCTCCTGTGATTGCCTTCTTCTCCCACGAAAAGGGATTTAAGCATCCTCACTTGGGACTCCGACTTGTTAACCTGCTTGAATTCTATGGATTGTATCCTGGTATACTGTGCTTTTCTTTTCTTTTCTTTTTTTTTCTTTTTTTCTTTTGGCTAATATCTACTTATTACTGAATACATAATATGAATATCCTTTTGGGTCTGAGTTACCTCACTCAGTATGACATTTTTTAGTTCCTTTCTTCTGCCTGCAAAACTCATGATATCTTTGTTCTTAATAACTGAGTAGTATCCCATTGTGTAAATGAACCATATTTTCTGCATCTATTTTTCCACTATGGGACATCTATTTTGCTTCCAGCTTCTGGCTATAACAAATCTGGTAGCTATGAAGATAGTGGAACATGTGCCCCATGGCATGGTGGGGAATCTTTTGGGTTTTGTTCAATAATCTATGATTTCTGTGTCCAAACTGAACTCTTTTAGTTTTATTTCTTGATGAAATTTATTTTATAAGGATTATAAATGAAACATTCTCCCTTACTGTCATCCTTCCCATCTCTCTTTCAAACCCTCAGCCTCTTTTCAAAAATAGTTATTTCATGCACGCAACTATCTATCTATCTATCTATCTATCTATCTATCTATCATCTACATCTATCTTAATCTCTATCATTTATTATTTATCATCTATCTATCTATCTCATATTATTTATTTATATATTCTACATATACATAAACTTACCTGTATTTACATAATCAAGGATGATAGCTAGCTTTGGACAACTAATTGGTCTTTAAACCTACACAGGTTTAATGCAAGCAGAGTCTTTGCATTAAGGTTGGCCAGTAATTATGGATTACAGACAGATGTAAGATAGATGGAATAAATAACTTTAAATTTGGGTTCACTCTTGGTCAAATTAACACAGGAGAAAGTGAAGTGTTTTCTTTCCTTAATGTAATGTCAACAGATTTCATTGTTGTTTGTGTTTTTCTTTAATGTGTCAATGGACACACACACACTCACACACACACACACACATACACACACTCACAGACACACAAACACACATACATATATATAATAAGCAATTTAAAAAACTTCTATGATTACATATTATGATATCTATAATTAACAAGCAAAACATATAGTCCATTTAAAAATTATAATATACAAAAATGAAATCATGAAACTATATGTTATTGAGATAAGTAAAAATAGTTTAAATAACTATTTATATGTTCAGAGATACTATGGCATATAAGAACAAGGCAAGATTATTTACAGCTATTTTATTTTTTCCATATTTTTCTTAAACATGGGTTTGAAGGTAACAAGTTAAAACCATTAAAAGGCCATGTAGCCACATATTACTGAATTATTTGATCTTTGTAAACTTTTATGCCAGAAATACAGAATATGTTTTCAATTTTTAATACAAAATAATTAGAAGATTTTACATTTTATTTTGTTTAATTTCATACAATTTTTTATTTAACTTAAGATATATAGTTATATTTCCTAACCAGTAACTAAGTAATCATCATTATCCACTTCATTAAACCCCATACAAGTAATTCAAACCAATCTTTCATTCAATAAAAATTGAGATTCATAAGAAACTAATATTTTTTTCTTATTTCCTCTTTTATGACTCTCTGTAAGTCATGTGTGAACTTAGAACATTAATCTATTTAAAGTTAGAGAAATTTGAGAATAGAGAAAAAACTATTGATTGCACATAGTCTGATGAGGGTGTAATGCTTCTTTTCAGTAAAAAGTTTAATAAAAGGATATATCTTCAAAAAATTATGATGACTGGTGAAATTAAAAGTTCTGTACTCTGGTACTTTCTTGCCACATTCCAGGAACATAAAAAGTAGCTTGAATACTGCTTAACAGAAGAATTGATTAAGAATTTTTTATCATTATTGTGTCAAATACATTTAAATGTTGAACAATTTTAGAACTTATGGAATGATTCACATCTCAAAGAACCTTCATCCTGTAAATTTTTTAGCATTGTGATTTATATCCTAAGCTCTAAATAGAATTTCAGTTTTCACTTGGGTGTCCTTATGATATAATGACAGTTTTAAAGAAGAGCTGTATAAAGTTTCAAGTGATAAACTAAAATTCTTGAAGTTGTCAGAGCCTTCTACTTTTGGAGTCGCACTGCAACTATCCTTCTTAACTCTCAGTATGTTTTAATCCTTATTAAGTTGGCAGATGCTTCATGTTCCCCTCTCTCCTGTTCATTTCTGGTGCTGTTTCTACAGTATAGGCAGAAACATTTTCGTCAGTTGGCTTTAACTAAAATTTTTTTTAAAAAATTTTCCTCTTTTCAGAATTTATACAATTACAAATCACTGTTCCAAATGCTGGGCATGTAGTATAAAGGAAAATATTCTTCATGCCTTTTTCTTCTCCATTTTCTTCAATGACTACAATTGGTTTCCTAGTAAACTCAACATCAATTAACTTGCACTGAAAATTTCTGCATGCTATGACCTTCATGTTCTGACTTGGGTGAGAATGAATGATGACATAAAATTTCATTGGTACAACTTTCTGCCTGGTATACTCACCTCTCACGTGTTGTGCAGCAACACTGCTGTTTCCTTGCATGATTCCTTTCTGGGACATATGCATCACCTTACTTCCTCACTCATCTGAGGGTTTCTATCACTCTCATTAACTCTTTTTTTCTCATTAACTCTTAATTGACAATTTAGCACTGTCAATTTTACAAACATTACAGTATTGATCTTAAAGGTATAATATGGTATAGTAATCCCTTTGTTTGGGAAAACAATAAAGTTTGATGTTAAGAACATTATTGTATTTCTCCTAATTTCACTCTAATGTATTTTCAGGTTTGCTTTGACTGATCTTCAAAATATCCATCTCTTAAGTCACCCTACACATTTCTGACAGAAATAAAATTTCTTTATATTTGGACCAAAACTTTTGTTTTTACTATTTCCAATATTCATTACATATATACAATTTCTATTAAAAGAATATAGGTCATTAGTTTCCATCTGCACTCAGAGCCGATCCTGTGCCACAGGACTCCACACCCAAATAGTGTTGGGAGAGAATTAGTCTCCCAGGAGTGTAGATAAACCTGTGAGCAGAGATAAGTCCACCCCGCTGCTCTGAGGAACTCTTCTGGAACCCTCAGGACACAGAAACCTAGGAGCCTTCTAGTTTCCATTTGTGGTCCGAGATGACTGTGTGCCACAGCACTACATTAAAAAAAAAAAAAAAAAAAACCACCAGGAGAGAGCTGTTCAGGCCAACACACCTACAAGCACAGAGAAGACAACCACTTCTCTTCAATTTCCTGGCACAAGAGGGACCCTACCAGAGCCATCAGGACACAGGAACCAAGGAACACCTTGGGACGGGATCCTTCTGATTTCTGTCTGCACCCCAGAGCTGACCCTGTAGCACAGCTCTCCATACCTAAATTCCTCCTGGAAAGAACTGGTCTCCCAGAAGTACTGACACAGAGACTTGCAGGAGGGACAAGCCATAGTCAGAGACAGCAAGACCAGTTAAAACCAGTGATAACCAAATGGCAAAAGGCAAGGGTAAGAACATAAACAAGAAAAACTAAGGTTACTTGGCATCAGCAGAGCCCAATTCTCCCACCACAGTGAGCCCTGGTTATCTCAACACACCAGAACAGCAAGACTATGATTTAAAATTACATCTTATGATGATGATAGAGGACTTTAAGAAGGACATCAATAACTCCCTTAAAGAAACACAAGAGAACACAGGTAAACAGCCAGAAGCCCTTAAAAGGAAAACACACAAATCCCTTAAAGAATTAGAGGAAAACACTACAAAACAGGTGAAAGAACTGAAGAAAACCATCAAGCAACTAAAACTGAAAATATAAACAATAAAGAAATCACAAAGGGAGACAATCCTGGAGATAGAAATCCTAGGAAAGAGATCAGAGTCATAGATGGAACCATCACCAACAGAATACAAGAGATGGAAGAGAGACTCTCAGGTGCAGAAGATATCATAGAAAACATTGACACAATAGTCAAAGAAAATGCAAATTGCAAAAAAGCGACTAATCCAAAACATCCAGGAAACCCAGGACATAATGAGAAGACCAAACCTAAGGATAATATGTATAGAAGGGTTGAAGATTCCAATCTTAAAAGACCAGTAAATATCTACAGCAAAATTATGGAAGAAAACTTCCCTTACCTCAAGAAGGAAATGGCCATATACATACAAGAAGCCCACAGAACTCCAAATAACACATGAGCACAGTGGGGAAGTTCCTGAACAAAATACCATAAGCCATTGGTAAATAGGACAAAATGGCAAACAACAGATTGTGAAAAAAAATCTTTACCAATCCTACATCTGATAGAAGGCTAATATGCAATATGTACAAAGTACTCAAGAAGTTAGACTCCAGAGAACAAAATAAGCCTACTAAAAAATGGGGAACAGAGCTAAACAGAGAATTATCAACTGAGGAAACTGAAAGTGTTGAGAAACACCTAAAGAAATGTTCAACATTAGTCTTCAGGGAAATGCAAACCAAAGCAACCTTGAGATTCCACCTCACTCCAGTCAGAATGGCTAAGATCAAAAACTCAGGTGACAGCAGATGCTGGCAAGGATGTGGAGAAAGAGGAACACTCCTCCATTGTGGGTGGGATTGCAAGCTGGTACAACTACTGTGGAAATCAGTTTCGTGGTTCCTCAGAAAATTGGACATAGTATTACGTGAGAACCCAGCTCTACCTGGGCATATACCCAGAAAGTGCTCTAACATGTAATAAAGACACATGTTTCACTATGTTCATAGCAGCCATATTTATAATAGCCAGAAGCTGGAAACAACCCAGATGTCCCTCAACAGAAGAATGGATATGGAAATGTGGTACATTTACACAATAGAGTACTACTCAGCTATTAAAAACAATGACTTCATGAAATTCACACGCAAATGGATGGAACTTGAGAATATCAACCTTAGTGAAGTGACTTGGTCACAAAGAACAAACATTGTATGTACTCACTGATAAGTGGATATAAGCCCAAAAGTTCACAATACCCAA
>LR750832.1:173650-184265 GCA_902729485.2 Mus minutoides
TCTCTCTCTCTCTCTCTCTCTCTCTCTCTCTCTGTGTGTGTGTGTGTGTGTGTGTGTGTGTGTGTGTGTGTATGCATAAATTTTAATTCCTGAAATAAAATATATGGATGCCAGTATAAGGTAGAGTTTTCATATACATCTACCGTACACTAATTGTGAGAATAAAACCCAATTTTGATCTCACGGGGAGAAGAAAAGCCCAGGAAGCATACCATTTAGTTCCCTCTTTTCCTCCATATGTCTCTTTCCTTGACCAATTTTATCTCTACACTTCCTGTTTTAAAAACAAAACCACTGTGAGAAAATATGACATTTAACATGCTGCCAGTGTAATAAAAAATATGTGCAACCATCTCAAAGTAATAGATTCCATGAGATGCAGATTAGAATCCAGCAACCTAATAGCATGCTTATTTGGAATAGAGTACATTATACATTGCAATGTGTTATATCATTTCAAAACTGCATCAGATGTTTCTGAATTTATGTCTGACTAGATCATGATGAATCTTGATATTAGTAAAAATTAAATAACTGCCTCTCTTATGATTAGAGAAAAATAGGGCAGAGGATGATATGGGAAAACTTAGTGTATGCACTTGACCCAATAGAGAGTAGCATAAAATGTCTGTCTCTAGATTTCTGTGTGTTCATATAAGTATTGAGTATATAGGTTCATGTGCATGTTTGAACATGTATGCAGGTTGACATGTACATATGTGTGAGAGCATAAGGAAGCCAGAATAATTTGGGTTATAATTGCTCAAATCTTTTTAAACAAGGTTTAATTCAGTGATTTGCAATTTGCTAAATGGAGTAGCTTTGCTAACTAGTGAAGCCTAGTAACCTGCTTCTATCTGCTTCTATCTGCTGCTATCTGCTTCTATCTGCTTCTATCTGCTTCTATCTGCTTCTATCTGCCATCCCAAGGTTGGAATGGTCAATCTGGAATCTATGTTTTCTAATGTGAATTTTCAAGATTGAACTTAGGTACTTACTCTTTCAAAGCAAGTACTTTATAGCCTAGCTCTATCCCCAGGCTTTCATTAATCTTTAATTATATTATAGCACTTCTTGTTTTGATTTTAAGGTAGTTAAAGGCCAACACTGTTACTCTTAGACTATTAAAATTTGGATAGGAATTAAATCCTCTTTCTCTTTGCATTATTTATTTTTAATTATATGGTAGCATTAGAGAAATGTGTACTCAGTTTCTCAAGATTTTCCTAAACAAATAGATCAATTAACAGGAATTTTTTAAATTATATAAATTTTGCCCTTAGATATAGGATAAGGTTTTCTTCAGTGGCATAAACCTACTCTAGGGAGCCTTAATAATCCACACATAGATGATCAGCCATGGCCAAAAGTAATGTTTCCGTCCTTTAAATTATTCATCTTAGGTATCTATCAAAGGAATAGAGAACTGACTAACGTGGAGAGAGAACACCATTTTTATTGCTTTGAACTCATTTATTTCATTTGTGAACCTGACCAAAAGGGCAGAGAGTGGTAGTAGATTAGTGTGCCCATTCTATTACCTCACAAACCTCCCTGGCAGGGACACATGTGAGACACCTGCCCCAACCCCCAGACCAGTTGGGACTCCAGAGAGCCCAGCAGATTTGCAATCTGCCTACACCCTACATGATCCCCATCACCCTGCCAAAGCCCTAACTCCATTCTCTTCTTCTTCGTTTATTTATTTATTAATATTTATTTATTTATTTGTTTGTTTGTTTGTTTGTTTGTTTGTTTTTGAGACAGGGTTTCTCTGTATAGCCCTGGCTGTCCTGGAACTCACTCTGTAGATCAGGCTGGCCTCGAACTCAGAAATCTGCTTGCCTCTGCCTCCCGAGTGTTGGGATTAAAGGTGTGCACCACCACGCCCAGCCCTCAACTCCCTTCATGTCTGGAACTCCAACTGTACTCTCATAAGATCTGCATGTTCACTCCCCCAATCCACAGCCTAGCCTCTATCCTATGAGGACTGCTGTAACCAGAGACACAAGAGAGACCACTGCACCAAGATCCTAACCAGCTGGGACTCCATAGAGCCCAGCAGATATGATCTCTGTCCTGCCATGACAGAGCTCCATATTTCTTCTGATCCATACCTCTCCTTGCATTCCAGCAGATGGGTATGCCCCCACACACACCCCATAACTCTGTTCTTCTCCCAAAGTCCTGTTCTAAAGAGGGGCAGAGGTGGCTGCTCTAACGGAATACAAAGCACTGCCTATTCTCTAACCCATGACACATAGATCCACAGGCCTACATGAAGGCCTGATACAATCCAAGACACCCATGTCAGGTAACACCAGAGGCAATAATACTGCAAAAGGCAAGCACAAGAACGTAACAGAAGTCAATGAAGTATGGCACCATCACAACACACCTGATACTACAGCAAAACCTTGGATGACCTAACACCACAGCCAAAGAACAAGATTCTGGCCTTAAATATTATCTCATGAATATAATAGAGGCCATTAAAGAAAATATAAATAATTCCCCTAAAAAAATAAAAGAAAACACAGTCAAATATGGAGAAGGTCTTAATGAAGAAACAAATGAATCCCTTAAAGAATTACAGGAAAATGCATTAAACAGGTGAAGGAATTGAACAAAATGGTGTGTTTGAGAAGGTGTATAAGCTTATTACAATAACACCTGTCAAATGAATGAATGATAAGACTATACCTATACTACACTTTCTTTTTTGTTTGTTTGTTTGTTTGTGTGTGTGTTTGTTTTTGAGACAGGGTTTCTCTGTGTGCCCTGGCTGTCCTGGAACTCACTTTGTAGACCAGGCTGGTCTCGAACTCAGAAATCCGCTTGCCTCTGCCTCCCGAGTGCTCAGATTAAAGGCATGCGCCACCACGCCCGACTTATACTATACTTTCTTATTTAATTCAGTATTTTTTTTTTGAAATATTTAACATCTCAAAACACAGGATACCTATTTCACTATCTAGGACTATGTTTTTTTCTAATCTTAAATAAGCCTTCCATAAGGACAACTGATTAAAAAGACCAGAACAAAACTTCAAACAGTTGATTGTGTAGTTAGGTAATAGTAAGTAGACTTGGATTTTAATCATAAGCTATTAGTTTGTGATAGAAATAAAAAAGTTAAACAACTCTATATGAAAAATCATGTGAAAAATGGTAAAAGATTGTGTCTTGAATGTCCTGTGGATTTTTATCATGCTATTAATATGTATACATATGAAGTTTCAGTCACTCAGGTAAAATTAGCTTATCACCATCATTTTGTATGTACTTTAACAAATTGTTCACTGTATCCAGAAATAGTACTAGATAAAAATGAAAACTGCTTCTTAGAAATATGATTTGCCTCTGAAAGGAATTTGACAGGTGCATAAATTATGTCACATAGAAAATCATTCACACACGTGATTAGTAAGGACAACCATGTGAAAGTAGACTTAAGGTTGTTACCATTCTGTTTCATTCTCAACTTATATTTAGTCAGAAGCAATGTTAGAAAAAAAAACAGAAATAATTGTAAATTTCAAGAACAATTCAGAAATCCATATTCTTAACTAAAAGTTTGTGGTGGAAATTGAAAATGCTTATATTTCTTCATATAAAGGTTCAATATCCATGTCAATAAAATTTTTCTTGAAAGGAATATTGCCATGGTTAACAGTAAGCACAACTTGCTATTGAATGCAGTACTTCAATGTGATTGTATTGTTATTTTGAAATATGTGTCTGTCTTTGCACATATTTCTTTGGTTTTCATTATGAAAAACCAAACATTGTTTGAATGGCCTTGTACAATGGCCATTTATATAGTGTAGGCACAGGCCTGTAGAGACTACATGTGTTTCAAACTGCCATAGAGAGCGAAATGATTTCCTAATCTCATACAGAGTTCTATATTCTCAAGGGCAATCAGATAAAACATTTGTGACCTTCCAATTTTATTTTTTAAAATGAACCATGATTGAATCATTTATATATAATACACACTTTCTAAAAGACCTTCTTGATAACAGGGTTTCAAAGATTGATGTTTAGTATAAAAACTATTTTCCTTCACTTCCTAACTTTGCAATGTCTTTGAAAGGAAATCTTTGGGAAACTTTAAAACCTACATTTAATATATAACATATTGAGTGAGTGTATAATCTTATTACAATAACAAAACTGGATAGAAGTTATACTTGCTTACTATTGTCAGTTACTATTCAGCTCAGGAAAAAATGTGATGACAGACAAATCAGGCAACAAAACAAGCTTTAATATATGTTGAAACACATCTACAATTTATTGCTGCAGACTTAAATCTGACTTGCAAATGACAAGAAAGAATGAAAGATGTTGGCTTTGGAGGCAAGCAGAACTGGACTTAGATATTTCAGACAAAAAATATACTTTGGGAAGTCAATGTCATTAAAATGTGACAAATCAGTCTCTAGGTTTGGTGGTTGTATATGGGATGAATCCCCAGGTGGGGCAGTCTGTGGATGATCATTCCTTGAGTCTCTGCTCTGAACTTGTCTCTCTAACTCGAAAGGGGGTATTTTGTCCCCCCTTCTAAGAAGGATCGAAGTATCCACCCATATGTAACCACCAAACCCAGACACTATAGTGGATGCCAACAATAGCTTGCTGACAGGAGCCTGATATAGCTGTCTCTAAAGAGGGTCCTCTAGTGCCTGACTAATACAGAAGTGGATGCTCACAGCCATCAATTGGACAGAGCACAAGGTCCCCAGTGAAGTAGCTAGAAACAGGACCAAGGAGGTAAAGGAGTTTTCAGAGACATAGGAGAAACAATAATATGAACTAACCAGTACCCCTAAAGTTCCCTGAGACTAAACCACCAACCAAAGAAAACACAAGGTAGGACTCAAAGCTCTAGCTGCATATTTAGCAGAGGATGGCCTAGTTAGTCTTCAGTGGGAGGAGAGACCTTTGGATCTGTGAAGGTTCTATACCCCAGTATAGGGGAATGTCAGGGCCAGGAAGCAGAAGTGGGTGGGTTTATGAGTAGGGTGATGGAAAAAGGGATAGGGGGTTTTCAGAGGGGAAACCAGGAAAAGGGATAACATTTGAAATGTAAATAAAGAAAATATCTAATAAAAAAAAACAAAGAAGTATGGCAAATCATAACATTAATACTCTGTTCTTTAGCACAGCAACCTTTAAAATAGCTTATGATATGGATGAAAGAGCATCTCTGTTGAGTCAGAGAGATAGTTTAGAGATTAGGATCCCAGTTCAGTGGTTCAGATCACTTGTTGCTATTGCCAAGGATATCAATTTGGCTTACCATCCACATGATGTTCCCAATTATCTGTAACCCTAGTTGCTAGGGATCTAGTGCTCTCTTCTGAACTTTGTAGGCAAGAGGCTTGCACTTGGTACATTCACACATTCAGGCAAAAAAAAATCCATCAAAATAAAATATATAAGAATAAAAATATAAACTTAATTGTTAATTCTGTATGGAAAAGTCTCTAACCTCTCTTTTAAGAATAAAAGAACCATCAGTAACAGCAGAGAAAACCATACTTAACATAAGCACTCATTATGAATGATGGGACAGTTTCTTAGTTCCCCAATTAAGCAGTTCAGCAAGACCATGACTTTATTCTTAAACATTTAATGATAATCCTTAAAGACCTCATCGGTCTTAGGCCCAGTTCAGCTACTACTGTTATAGTAATCCAAATGAAGAAATGTGCCAGAGCAAAGGTTAGATCTAAATATGGGTTTCTTGTACTAGATGTAGTAAACCAAATTGAACAGCCAAGATAGCAAAGTTGAAGGAGTTCATCTACTCAGGGTAGATAATATGGGCCTGGCAATGGATGACCATCATTACTTAGCAATAAATGGAACAAATTGTGATAATAACTTCTGAACAAATCAGAATTTCTGCATTTTAAACTGTAGGTGTGATAAGAAGTTTTGATTAATGGAGGGGATACTTCAGAGTATGCAGAGATAAAGAATATGGTAAGAGCAGATTGAGTAGAATACCATTGTGACATATAAAATATATAAAGCAGACTTTGACTCTCTTGAAATTATTAAGCATTTTAGGAAAATGTTATTTTTATAAGGTACTTGAAACTCTTAATATTGGCAAAACCCTTTGGAAAGTTTTACTTGAATAAGATTTTCATTTTTAATTGATTTTCTATTTGTTTAATAAAATCAGAGTCCAGCATCCTTATTTCCTTCATTGCTATTTGTACAGCTATTTTAACTTATGATGACTTCAAAGCCTGTTCACTCTTTCATAGTCCATTTTAAGTGTGTCTTCCATAGTTAATAGCAAAGAGTAGACAACCAAAACCTCTCAACTTATTAAACAATTAAACCAATGTAATAAAATTAAATTTAACTTGCTTTAGATTTTGGATTTTAATTTAATTACAAAATGTTCTTCTTTCCTTTCCTATCTCTAAACCCTTAATTAAACCATTCTCCACTCTCATTCAATCTTGTCCTTACTAAAACTAATTGTTATTGCATGCAAATACAACACATATGTGCATAAGAATATATATTTCTAAATATTATCTATTTATTCTGTAAAATGTTATCTGAATTTATGATTTCAGATCTGGTCATTTCTCATCAGGCACTAATTTTAGTGCTCTTTGTGGGAAAACTCTAAAAGTCAGAGTTTCAGGAAATTTCTTGTAAGATTGTCTAACCTAGTAGTAATATTTGCTACACTTATAACATCTCATGAACATGACTACCAAAACACAAGCTGAACAAAGATGAAACCAAATAACAAGTCTTTTCTCTGCATCACATTGCTGTGTTGACAGTGACAAGACCATTGCTTCTTCACACAAACACAAAACAATTTAAGATATATTATAAAAGTAAATTTCTTCCTGGTCCCTTCTGCTGGGGCAGACTAGTAGCTGGTCTGCTCCCCTGAAGACACCATATCCTGACCCATCTAGAGGATCCACTGCACTCAAAACAGTTGCCACTACAGCTTGAAGGCATGCAGGGCAACTGACTGAACAGACTGGAAGCCTTCCTCAAGTTCTGCTGCACACATGGAAACAGAAACTACAGTCCGTAGGCCCTACTGGAGAACGTCTTAACACAAGACAACAACTTGATTGCTCCATTGAAGAAACAACAGTCTGAAGGCCCCCCGGCCCCAAGAGATCTACCACAGTCAGGGTAACAGATCAGTAACTTTTCTGCCCCTCTGGAAGGCCCCACAGGTGGTCTGTTTCAGCCAGGGCTACAGACTTGCTGGCAGACCAGAAGCAACCCAGCAACAGAGACAGACTCTAGACAGATTCACCTAGACAAACAAACACCAGGGATATCAACATGGTGAGAGGCATGTGCAAGTCCATAGGAACAGAAACCAATATATGTGAGCATCATCAGAACCCAGTTCTCCCACCACAGCAAGCCCTGAAAACACCAACACACATGAAAATCAGGAAACTGTCCTAAAATCCTATCTCATGAGATACTAGAGTCCTTTAAGGAGGATATCAATAATTCACTGAAAGAAATACAGGAAAACACTGGTAAACAGCTGAAGGAATTGAATTAAGCAATAGAAGATCTAAAAGTAGAAGTAAAAGCAATAAAGAACAAAAAAAAATGGAGGAAAACATGGAAACGGACACCTAAGAAAGGGGTCAGGAATTGCAGATGTAAGCATTACCACTACAATGCAAGAGATAGAAGAGAAAATCTCAGGGGTAGAAGATACCATAGAAGAGATAAACATAACTGTCAAAGAAAATTCAAACTGTAAAAAAAACTCCTAACCCAAAGCATCCAGGAAATTCAGGACGCAGTGAAATGACCAAATCTAAGAATAATAAGATTAGAGGAGAATGAAGATTCCTACTTCAAAGGACCTGAAAATGTTTTCAACAAAATCATAGAAAAAAATCTTCCCCAATCAGAATAAAAAGAAAAGAAAAATAAGAGATGGTCATAAAAGTACAAGAAGCCTATAGAACACCAAATAAATGGAACCAAAAAAGAAAACCCTCTTGTCACATAATAATCAAAACATTAAATGCACAGAACAAAGAAAGAATATTAAAAGTTGCAAGGAAAAGGGGCCAAGTAACATACAATGGTAGAAATATAAGAATCACACCAGACTTCTTAATAAGAGACTATGAAAGTCAAAAGACCTGGTCAGAGGTCAAGTAGGCTCTAAGAGAACATAAATGTCAGTCCAGGCTACTATACCCAGGAAAACTCTCAATTAACATAGATGGAGAAACCAAAATATTTCAGGACAAAACCAAATTCAAACAGTATTATCTACCAATCCAGCCCTACAGAAGATCTTAGAAAGAAAACTCCAACACAAGGAAGGTCTGAAAAAAAAAAAAAAAAAAAAGACAAGCTATTAAACATCACAACAAAGAAAAAAAAGAGAGAACCATAAGCACCTAAAACCACCTATAAAACCAAATATCTCAGGAACCAACAGCCATTTCTCTTTGGTATCTCTCAATATTAAAGGTCTCAACTTACCTAATAAAAGACATAAGCAAACACACAAGATAGGCAAACAAGATCAAGCATTTTGGTGTAGAAAAGAAACACACCTAAATAACAAAGACAGTCACTATCTTGGAGTAAAAGGGTGGAAAAAGGTTTTCCAAGCAAATATTCCCAGAAAACTTGCTGGATTTGCCATCCTAATATCCAATAAAATAGACTTTCAACAAAAAGTTATCAAGCATGATGAGGAAGGACACTTCATATTCATCAAAGGGAAAATCCACCAAGAGAAAGTCGCAATTCTGAACATCTATGCCCCATATGAAAGTGGACCCACATTTATAAAAGAAACTTTATTAAAGCTTGAACACACATTTAACCCCACATAATGATAGTGGAGACTTAACACCCTATTCTCACCACTGGACAGATCATTGAAAGAGAAACTAATCAGAGACACAAAGAAACTAGTTGAGTTATGAACCAAATGGGTTTAAGAGATATCTATAGAACATTTCACCCTAAAATAAAGAAGAATACCTCCTCAACACCTCATGTTACCTTCTCCAAAATTGACCATGTAATCGTTCACAAAATACACCACAACCAATACAAGATTGAAATAATCCCATGCATCCTATCTGATCACCATGGCCTAAGGCTGGTCTACAATAACAGCAAAAACAACAGAAAGCCTGTATATACATGAAAACTGAACAACTCAATGAAAACTTGATCAGGGAAGAAATATAGAAAATTAAAGGCTTCCTGGAATTTAATGAAAAATTTGACCTGTCATACCCAAACTTATGAGACACAATGAGAGCAGTGCTAAGAGGAAAATTCATTACACTATGTGCTCCGTTAAAGAGATAGTAGAGATATTACACAAGCAACTTAACAGCAAACTTGAGAACTGTAGAACAGAAAGAAGCAAATTCACCCAAGAGGAGTAAAAGGCAGGACATAGTAAAACTCAGGGCTGAAATCAACCAAATAGAAACAATGAGAACAATGAAAAGAATCAACAATACCAAAAGCTAGCTCTTTGAAAGAATCAGCAAAATAGATAAACCCCTAGCCTAACTAACTAAAGGGCCCAGAGGCAGTAACCAAATTAACAGAATCAGAACTGAAAAGCGAGACAACAACAGAAACTGAGGAAATTCAAAATATCATAAGATACTACTACAAAAGCCTATACTCCAAAAAAGAAAAAGAAAAAAAAAAGAAAGAAAGAAAGAAAAAAAGAAAAGAAAACTTGAAAAATCTAGATAAAATGAATGGTTTTCTAGACAAATACCATATTCCAAAATTAAATCAAGAGCAAGTAAACTTCTTTCATTGTTGTTGGGATTGCAAGCTGGTACAAACACTCTGGAACTCAGTCTGGTGGTTTCTCAGAAAACTGGACATAGTACTAGCGATAGATCCAGCAATACCTATATTGGGCATATACCCAGAAGATATTCCAAATGGTAACAAGGACACATGCTTCACTATGTTCATAGCAGCCCTCTTTATAATAGCCAGAAGCTGGAAAGAACCCAGATGTCCCTCAACAGAGGAATGGATACAGAAAATGTGGTACATTTACACAATGGAGTACTACTCAGCTATTAAAAACAATGAATTTATGCAATTCTTGAGCAAATGGATGTATCTGGAGGATATCATCCTGAGTGAGGTAACCCAAACACAAAAGAAGTCACTTAATATGCACTCACTGATAAGCAGACATTAGCTCAGAAACCTAGAATACCCAAGATACAATTTCCAAAATACAAGAAAATCAAGAAAGGATACTTCATTCCTCCCTAGAATAGGGATTAAAATATACATGGAAGGAGATGCAGTGACAAAGTTTGGAGCTAAAATGAATAGATGGAAAATCCAGAGAGTACCCCTCCCAGGTGTACCATCACATAATCAGTCACCAAATGCAGACAGTACTGCATACAGCAGCAGGATATTGCTGAAAGGACCCTGATATAGCTGTCTCCTGTGAGGCTTTGACAGTCCCTGACAAATACAGAAGTGGATGCTCACAATCATCTATAGGGCAGAACACAGGGTCCCCAATGTAGGAGCTAGAGAGAGTACCCAAGAGCTAAAG
>LR750832.1:193288-205036 GCA_902729485.2 Mus minutoides
ACTCCAGGGCTTTTCATTTCTGCTGTCTTTATTTTTAAAGGTCATCCTTGGATATCACCATGATTCAGGTCTCTTCAATTCTTATAGAACTTTTTTCAGCGATACATTATTGGAACTGTCTTTCTTTTCTGAATTCTGAATACTCTCCTGAAAATGGGACACCATGCACCTTCTGAAGTGCTGTGAAACCTAGACTACCCAAGATACAATTTACTAAACACATGATACTCAAGAAGAAGGAAGAACAAAATGTGGACACGTCACCCCTTCCTAGAATTAAGAACAAAGCACACATTGAAAGAGTTAAAGAGATCATGTGTGAAGCTGATTCCAAGGAATGGACCCAATGACTGCGGCTGCCAGGGATCCATCCCACATTCAGCCACCAAACATAGACACTATAGCATATGCCAGCAAGATGGTGCTGAAAGGGCCCAGATATAGCTGTCTCGGGGGAAAATATACCAATGCCTGGCAAACATGGAGGTGGAAGCTCACAGTCAGCTATTAGATGGAACACGGGGTTCCCAAGGAAGAAGGAGCTAGAGAAAGTACCCAAGGAGCTGAAGGGGTCTTCAATCCTCTAGGTGGAAGAATAACCATGAACTAACTAGTACTCCCTGAGCTCATGTCTCTAGCTGCATATATAGAAGAGGATAGCCTAGTTGGCCATAGTGGGAAGAGAGGCCCCTTGGTCATGCAGACTTTATATGTCCCAATACAGGGGAACGCCAGGGCCAAGAAGTGAGAGCAGCGGATGGGTAGGGGAGCAGGGCTTGGAGGGGGAGGATATAGGGAACTTTCTGGATAACACTTGAAATGTAAATGAAGAAAATATCTAATAAAAGTTGAAAAAAAATAAAAAGATACATACAGAAAAAAAAAAAAAGAAAAGATTAAACTTTCATAGCTGCATGCACTGACACAATTGTGCTTTTGCATATCCAGTTATTATAGTGCTGATATTTTCTGCTTTGTATACCTCTGAAAATATCAGTTTTTACGATAAGAATAGAAAAGTTGTAAAGCGATCTTATATCACGGATACCTCAGAGACCACTCTGCACAGGAGAGCGAGTAGTCTGCAAAAACTACATAACTTCTTGAACAGGGTCCCTCAGGCCTTCATCTTCAGCCAGGAGGCAAAGATGAAACCCAGACCTTAGTACACTTTCCCTGCCAGACGATAATCAGACTCCAGGGAGGGCCCTGACTAAGGGACCAGGTAAGAATGCCATCTTGCATCCTGGGCCACTCAGAGACCAGTCTGTGCAAGAGAGCACTTGGGCTGCATAAGCAGCATATCTTCTTGCACAAGGTCCCTTCTGGCCTTCTTCTACAGCCAGGAGGCTGAGCTAAGCTCCAGGCCTCTGTGGTCCTTCCCTGCAAGGCAAGAGTTTGCCTGTAGAAAGTGCTCTGACCAATGAGACTCAGGAGAGTGTTGGACTCCCAGGAGGGCTGACAGAGGCTAAAAGAATCACAGGAGGAACCAGCTCCAGCCAGAGACAGCTATAACAACTAACACCAGAGATAACCAGAGGGTGAAAAGCAAACATAAGAATCTCACTAACAGAAACCAAGACCACTCACCATAATCTGAACCCAGCACTACCACAACAGTGAGTCCTGGATACCCAAAACACCCGAAAATCAAGAATCAGATTTAAAATTATATCTCATGATCCTGGTAGAGGATTTTAAGAAGGGCATTAATAACTCACTTAAACAAATACAGAAGAACACTGCTAAACAGTTAGAAGTCCTTAAAGAGAAAACACAAAAATCACTTAAAGCATTACAGGAATACACTGCTAAACAGGAAGAAGTCCTTAAAGAAGAAATACAAAATTCCATTAAAGAATTACAGGAAAACACAACCAAACAGGTGATGGAATTGATCCAAGATCTAAAAATGAAAGTAGAAGCAATAAAAAAAATCAAAGGGAGACCTCTATGGAGATAGAAATTCTAGGAAATAAATCAAGAACAATAGATGCTAGCATCAGCAAAATAATACAATAGATGGAAGAGAGAATATCAGGTGCAGAAGATTCCATAGAGAACATGGAAACAACAATCAAAGAAAATGAAACATGCAAAAAGATCCTAACTCAAAACATCCAGGAAATGCAAAACAAAATAATAAGAAAACTAAAAAAGACAGACACTACCTCAGAGTGAAAGGCTGGTAAGAAAGAAGCTGAAGTAGACATTCTAATATCGAATAAAATTGACTTTCTACCCAAAGTTATCAAAAAATACAGGAGGGGCACTTCATACACATCACAGGTAAAATCTTTCAAGATGAACTCTCAATTCTGAATATCTATGCTCTAAATGCAAGAGCAGCCACATTCATTATACAATCTTTAGTAAAGCTCAAAGCACACATTACACCTCACACAATAATAGTGGGAGACTTCAACACCCCACTATCACCATTGGACAGATCTTGGAATCAGAAACTAAACAGAGACACATGGACACTTATAAAATTATGAAACAAATGGATTTAATAGATATCTACAGAACATTTTATCCTAAAACAAAAGGATATAACTTTTTCTCAGCACATGGTACCTCCTCCAAAATTGATGATATAATCAGTCACAAAATAGGCCTCAACAGATACAAAAATATTGATATTATTCCATGTATCCTATCAGATCACCGTTTGCTAAGGCTGAACTTCAATAACAGCATAAATAATAGAAAGCCAACATTCACGTGAAAACTGAACAACACTCTACTCAATGATACCTTGGTCAAGGAAGAAATAAAAAAAGAAATTAAAGACTTTTTAGACTTTAATGAAAATGAAGCCACAACATTCACAAACTTATGGAACAAAGTGAAAGCAGTCCTAAGAGGAAAACTTATAGCCCCGAGTACTTCCAAAAAGAAACTAGAGAGAGCATACACTAGCAGTATGACAGCACACCTAGAAATTCTAGAACTAAAGGAAGCAAATTCACCCAAGAGGAGTAGACAGCAGGAAATAATCGAAGTCAGGGCTGCAATCAACCAAGTGGAAAAAAAAAAAAAAAGAACTACTCAAAGAATCAACCAAACCAGGAGCTGGTTCTTTGAAAAAATCAACAAGATATATATCAACCCTTAGCCAGACTAACTAGAGGGCAAAGGGACAGTATTTTAATTAACAAAATAAGAAATAAAAAAGGAGACATAACAACAGAACCTGAGGAAATCCAAAACCTCATCAGACCCTACTATAAAAGGCTATACTCAACAAAACTGGAAAAACCTGGATGAAATGGACAACTTCCTAGACAGATATCAGGGACAAAAGTTAAATCTGAATCAGATTAAGGATCTAAACAGACACACTTCCTCTAAAGAAATAGAAGCAGTCATTAATAGTCTCCCAACCAAAAAAAGTCCAGGACCAGATGGGTTTAGTGCAGAGTTCTATCAGACCTTCAAAGAAGACCTAATTCCAATTCTCCTCAAACTATTCAACAGAATAGACACAGAACGTACTCTACCCAATTCATTCTATGAAGCCAAAATTACTCTGATACCTAAACCACATAAAGATCCAACAAAGAAAGAGAACTTCAGAACAATTTCTCCCATGAATATCGATATAAAAATTCTTAATAAAATCCTCAAAAACAGAATTCAAGAACACATCAAAACGATCATCCATCACTACTAAGTAGGCTTCATCCCAGGGACGCTTTAATATATGAAAATCCATTAACGTAATTCATTATAGAAACAACCTCAAAGACAAAAAGCACATGTCATCTCCTTAGCTGCTGAGAAAGCAGTTGACAAAATCCAACACCTATTAATGATAAAAGTCTTGGAAAGATCAGGAATTCAAGGCCCATATCTAAACGTAATAAAAGGAATCTACAGAAAACAAGTAGCCAACTTCAAACTAAATGGAGATAAACTCGAAGCATTCTCATTAAAATCAGGCTGCCCACTTTTTCCCTATCTATTCAATATAGTACTTGAAATACTAGCCAGAGCAATTCGACAACAAAAGGAAATCAAGGGGATTCAAATTGGAAAGGAAGAAGTCAAAATATCACTATTTGCAGATGATATGATAGTATATATAAATGATGCTAAAAATTCCACCAGAGAACTCCTTAACCTGATAAACAGCTTCAGTGCAGTAGCTGGATATAACATTAATTCAAACAAATTAAAGGCCTTTCTCTACACAAAGGATAAACGGGCAGAAAAAGAAATTATAGAAACAATACCCTTCATACTAGTCACAAACAATATAAAATACCTTGGTGTGACTCTAACTAAGAAAATGAAAGATCTGTATGATAAGAACTTCAAGTCTCTAAAGTAAGAAATTGAAGAATATCTCAGAAGATAGATCTCCCATGCTAATGGATTGGCAGGATTAATACAGTCTAAATGGCTATCCTGCTGAAAGCAATCTACAGATTCAATGCAATCCCCATTAAAATTCCAACTCAATTCTTCACTGAGTTAGAACAGAAATTTACAAATTTATCTGGAACAATAAAAAAAATCTATGATCGCAAAAACTATTCTCAACTATTAAAGAACCTCTGGGGGAATCAGTATGCCTTGCCTCAAGCTCTACTACATAGCAATTGTAATTAAAACTGCATGGTACTGGTACAGTGATAAACAGGTAGACCAATGGAATAGAATTGAAGACCCATAAATAAACCCACACACCCATGGTCACTTGATCTTTGACAAAGGAGCTAAACCTATTTTTTTTTTTTTTTTAGCATCACAGAACATGGTGCTGGCACAACTGGCAGTTATCATGTAGAAGAATGCGGATTGATCCATTCTTATGTCCTTGCAGAAAGCTCAAATCTAAGTGGATCAAGGAACTTCACATAAAACCAGAGACACTGAAATTTATAGAGGAGAAAGTGGGGAAAACCCTCAAAAATATGGGCATAGGGGAAAAATGTCTAAACAGAACAGTAATGGCTTGTGCTACAAGATAAAAAATTGACAATTGAGACATTAAAAATTTGCAAAGCTAATGTAAGGCAAAAGACACTGTTAATAAGACAAAAAGGCCACCAACAGATTTGGAAAGGATTTTTACCAATCCTAAATCTAATAGGGGACTAATACCCAATATATAAAAAGAGCTCAAGAAGCTGGAATCCAGAAATTCAAATAACCCCATTGAAACATGGGGTACAGAGCTAAACAAAGAATTCTCAACTGATAAATACTGAATGGCAGAGAAGCACTTGAAAAAATGTTCAACATCCTTAATAATCAGGGAAATGCAAATCAAAAAAAAAAAAAAAAACCGAGATTCCACATCACACCAGTCAGAATGGCTAAGATCAAAAACTCAGGAGACAGCAGATGCTGGCAAGGATGTGGGGAAAAAGGAACACTCCTCCATTGCTGGTAGGATTGCAAGCTGGTACAACTACTCTGGAAATCAGTCTGGAGGTTCCTCAGAAAATTGGACATAGAACTACAGGAAGATCCAGCAATACCTCTACTGGGTATATACCCAGAAGATGTCCCAACCAGTAATAAGAACATATGCTCCACTATTTTCATAGGGGCCCTATTTATAATAGCCAGAAGCTGGAAAAAACCCAGATGTCCCTCAACAAATAATGTACACACATAATGTGGAACATTTACACAATGGAGTTCTACTCAGCTATTTAAAACAATGAATTTATGAAATTCTTGGCCAAATGGATATATCAGGAGGATATCATTCAATCACAAAACATGTCAATTGATATGCACTCAATGATAAGTGGATATTAGTACAGAAACTAGGAATACCCAAGATACAATTTGCAAAACACAAGAAAATCAAGGAGAATGAAGACCAAAGTGTGGATACTTCATTCCTTTTTAGAATAGAGAACTAAACACCCAGGAAAAGAGTTTCAGAGACAAAGATTAGAGTTAAGAAGAAAGGAAGGACCATACAGGGACTACCCTACCCAGGGATTCATCCCATAATCAGCCACCAAACCCAGACTACTATTGCATTGGCCAGAAAGATCTTGCTGAACGGACCCTCATTTAACTATCTCAAGTGAGCCTATGCCAGTGTCTGGCAAATACAGAAGGGGATGCTCATAGTCATCTATAGTTTGGAACACAGGGCCTCCAATGGAGGAGCTAGAGTAATTAAGCTGAAGGGGTCTACAACCCTTTAGGTGGAACAACAATATGAACTAACCACTACCCCCAGAGCTCATGTCTCTAGATGCATATGTAGCAGAAGATGGCCTAGTTGGCCATTATTGGGAATAGAGGCCTCTTGGTCTTACAAACTTTATATGCCCAGTACAGGGGAATGCCAGGGCTAAGAAGTGGGAGTGAGTGAGTAGGGGAGCAGGGCTGGGTGAGGATATAGGGAACTTTCAGGATAGCATCCAAAATGTAAATAAAGAAAATATCTAATTAAAAAAGAGGAAAAAAAAAAGAAGAAGAAACCTAAGGATACTAGGTGTAGATGAGAATGAAGATTTTCAACTTAAANAAAAAAAAAAAAAAGCTGCCAATAATAGTCTTCCAATCAAAAAAAAAAAAAAGCCCAGATTCACATAGGATTATTTCAGAGTTCTATCACACCTTCAAAGAAGACCTAATTCCAATTCTTCTCCAACCATTCCACAAAATAGAAACAGAAGGTACTCTACCCAATTCATTCTATGAAGCCACAAATACTATGATATTGAAACCACACAAAGACCCAACCAAAAAAGAGAACTTCAGACCAATTTCCCTTATGAACATCAATACAAAACTACTTGATAATATTATTGCTAACCACAACCAAGAACACATCAAAATGATCATCCATCATGAACAATTACACTTCATCCCAGGGATGTAGGGATTGTTTAATATATAAAAATTCATCAATGTAATCCACTTTATAAACAAACTCAAAGAAAAAAAGACAAAAAAAAAGATCATCTTGTTAGATGCTGAGAAAGCACTTGACAAAATGCAACACCAATTCATGATAAAAGTCTTGGAAAGATCAGGAATTCAAGGCCTATAACTAAACATAATAAATGCAATATACAGCAAACCAGTAGCCAACATTAAACTAAATGGAGAGAAGTTGGAAGCAATCCCACTAAAATCAGGGACTAGACAAGGCTGCCCACTTTCTCTCTATTTATTCAATATAGTACTTAAAGTCCTAGCCAGATCAATTAGACAACAAAATGATATCAAGTGGACACAAATTGGAAAGGAAGAAGTCAAAATATCACTATCTGCAGATGATATGATATTAAATATAAGTGACCTTAAAAACTCTACCATAGAACTCTTAAACCTAATAAACAGCTTCAATTAAGAAGCTGGATATAAAATTAACTCGACCAAATCAGTGGTCTTTCTCTACACAAAGGCTAAACAGAATGAGAACAAAATTAGGGAAACAACACCCTTCACCATAGTCACAAATAATATAAAATACCTTGCTATGACTCTAACTAAGGAATTGAAAGATCTGTATGATAAGAATTTCAAGTCTCTGAAGAAAATAATCAAAGAAGATCTCAGAAGATGGGAAAATCTCCCATGCTCATTGATTGGCAGGATTAATATACTCAAATTGGCTGTCTTGTCCAAAGAAATCTACAGATTCAATGCAATCCTCATCAAAATTCCAACTCAATTCTTCACTGAGTTTGAAAGGGCAATTTGCAAATTTATCTGGAATAACAAAAAAACCTAGGATAGCAAGAACTCAACAATAAAAGAATCTCCTGGAGAATCATCATGCCTGATCTCAAGTTGTACTACAGAGCAACTGTGATTAAAAAAAAAAAAAAAATGCATGGTACTGATATAGCAACAATCATGTAGATCAATGGATTAGAATTGAAGACCCAGAAATGAACCCACACACCCATGGTCACTTTGTCTTTGACAGGAGTGCTAAAATCATCTAGTGGAAAAAAGAAAGCATTTTCAACAAATGGTGCTGTTTGCTGGTTCAAGTTCTGGTTATCATGCAGAAGAATGTAAATTGATTCATTTTTATCTTCTTGTACAAAGCTCAAATCTAAGTGGATCAAGGAACTCCACATAAAACCAGAGACACTAAAACTTATAGAGGAGAAAGTGGGGGGAAGTCTCAAAGATATGGACACAGAGGAAAAATTCCTGAACAGAACAGCAATGACTTGTGCTGTAAGATCTAAAATAGACAAATGGGACCTCTTAAAATTGGAAAGTTTCTTTCTTTCTTTCTTTCTTTCTTTCTTTCTTTCTTTCTTTCTTTCTTTCTTTCTTTCTTTCTTTCTTACTTTTTCTTTCTTTCTTGCTTTCTTTCTCTCTCTCTCTCTCTCTCTCTCTCTCTCTCTCTCTCTCTCTTTCTTCCTTTCTTTCTTTCCTTTTTGGTTTTTGTTTGTTTGTTTGTTTGTTTGGTGTTGTTTTGTTTTGTTGGCTTTTTTTTTTTCCTGAGACAGGGTTTCTCTGTATAGCCCTCACTGTCCTAGAACTCACTTTGTAGACCAGGTTGTCCTCGAACTCAGAAATCTGCCAGTCTCTGCCTTCCAATTGCACCACTCCCAGGCTTGTTTCTCTTTCTTTCTTTCTTTCTTTCTTTCTTTCTTTCTTTCTTTCTTTCTTTCTTTCTTTCTTTCTTTCTTTCTTTTGTTAATTAGATATTTTCTTCATTTACATGTCAAGTTCTATCCTGAAAGTACCCTGTACCCTCCCATGCCCTGCTCCCCAAACTACCCACTCCAGCTTCCTGGTCCCTGCACCCCCCTGTACTGGGGCATATGATCTTCACAAGATCAAGGGCCTCTCCTCCCATTGATGGCCAACTAGGCCATCCTCTGCTACATATGCAAAGCTTCTATAAGGGAAAAGACATTGTCAATAAGACAAAACGGTCACCAACATATTTGGAAAGGATCTTTACCAATCCTAAATCAGATAGGGGACTAATATCCAATATATATAAAGAATTCAAGAAGATGGACTCTAGAAAATCAAACAACCCTATTAAAAATGGGGTGCAGAGCTAAGCAAAGAATTCTCAATTGAATAATACTGAATGGCTGAGAATCACCTAAAAAAATGTACAACATCCTTAATCATCAGGGAAATGCAAATCAAAACAACTGTGGGATTCTACCTCATACCATTCAGAATCAAAAATTCAGGTGATAGCAGATGCTGGCCAAGATGTGGAGAAAGAGGAACACTCCTCCATTGCTGGTAGGATTGCAAGCTAGTACAACCACTCTGGAAATCAGTCTGGAGGTTACTCAGAAAATTGGACATAGTATTACTGGAAGGGTTAGCAATACCTCTCCTTGGCATATACCCAGAAGATGTTTCTACTTGTAATAAGGATACATGCTCCACTGTGCTCATAGCAGCCTTATTCATTATAGCCAGAAGCTGGAAAGAACCCAGCGGTCCCTCAACAGAGTAATGGATACAGAAAATGTGGTACATTTACACAATGGAGTACTACTGAGTGATTATAAATCAAGCATTTATGAAATTCTTAGGCAAATGGATATATCTGGAGAATATCATCCTCAGTGAGGTAACCCAATCACAAAAGAACACATATGATATGCAGTCATTGATAAACAGATATTAGCCCAGCAACTTAGAATTCCCAAGATAAAATTTGCAAAACACATGAAACTAAAGAAGAAGGAAGATACTTTGTGGATACTTTGTTCCTTCTTAGAATGGGGAACTAAATACCCATGGAAGGAGTTACAGAGACAAAGTTCAGAGCTGAGACAAAAGGAAGGACTATCCAGAGACTGTTCCACCAGGGTATCTATCCCATATATAACCATCAAACTCAGACACTATAGTTTATGCCAGAAAGATTTGCTGACAGGACTCTGATATATTTATCTCTTGTGAGGCTATGTCAGTGTCTGGCAAATACAGAAGTGGATGCTCTCATTCATCTATTGGATGCAACATAGGGCCCATAATGATGAAGCTAGAGAAAATGTCCAAGGAGCTAAAGGTGTCTGCAACCCTATAGGAGGAACAACAATATGAACTTACCAGTACCAAACAGAGTTGTGTCTCTAGTTGCATATGTAGCAGAGGATGGCCTAGTCGGCCATCAGTGAGAAGAGAGGCCGTTGGTCTTGTGAAGATCATATGCGCCAGTACAGAGGAATGCCAGGTCCAGGAAGTGGGAGTAGGTGGTTTCGGGTCAGGGCAGAGGGAGGGTACTGTGGACTTTCGAGATAGCATTTGAAATGTAAAGGAAGAAACTAGCTAATGAAAAAAAGAAAATTTATAAAGTATATGTTAAAATAAAATAAATTATTATCTTCATAGTACTTTTATAATTAGTACCAAAATTAACATAACAATCTTCTGATATTTTTTCAATTATGTGAACTTTTATTTTGCAAACTGTCATTCTCATTTGAACTTTTTATAGCATGTCAATAGTGATATCCTGGTTTTAGTATTATTTTTTTTCCTCAGTATTCTGTTCAGATTCTTTGACCTTCTAGAATCTCTGTCTTATCTTTTTACCAAATGAATAATTTCTAATGTATTTGTTTAAAATGTTATTCTATGAGTCCTGATTATTGGTCTGTGCATGTTATGTTGATATCTAATATGGGCTGTTATAGTGTACTTAGGACATCCTCTTTATGTTTTATAATGATTTTATAAATAAACTGAAGATGATGTAACCTTTTCTATTCTTTATACAATCATATCTAAATTGATATTAGTTTTCAATAGTAAATTTGATGAAGAAAGTCATTTGTTCTTGGAGATTTCTTTTTATGAAAACACATAACCCAACTTAAGCATTACAAGTAGTTAATTGCTATCTTGATTTTGTTTCTTCTTTTATGTTTTTTTTTGTGATTAAAACATTCTGTTATGTAAAAATTATTTATTTCACACATTATTTTAAGTTTATTGCCAAAATTCATTTATGACATACTCAGAAACTCTTCATGAATTTTAAAAACTAAGTATTTCCCCTTTCCAATCCTGGTATCTACAAGACTGGCTTTTCTCAACTTTTCTTTACAAGCCTTCTTAAAAGGTTATCAGCCTTTGGTTATAATGTATCAAACAAGTGTATCATACATTTTTAACTCAATTCAAGAAATTTAAATCCTGAGATATCAACAATTTTTAAAGGATATAATGACAGTCAAAAGCTAAAACCAGAAATTCTAAATAAAACCATTCATCTTAAATCTAGCCTTTAAGATTTCTGAATATATAAATATTATACAAATGTTTTAAGTGGTACTTATATACAAATATAACTTTAAAAAATATTTTGCCAACTTTAATAGATATTTGATTATATTCAAGTGTATTCTTGATTTTTTCTATTTATATATAATTTTATATAAGGTAATTTACCAGTAAATTCTTAATTCAGCAAGTATATAAGTAATAATAATATTTAAGTAAAATGTTCTAAATCTGAATGATCCATTAATAATTTGTCCTTTAATTTCTTTCTAATCTCTATACACATTCATCATTCTTCTTTAATGTTATTAAAAACTGTACACTTGCTTAAATATTTATTAAGTTCCCTTTAAAGTAGTAGAATAATTTTCAAAATCACATGAAAGTTAATTTTGGCTCATTGAGATAAGGATTGTACTCACTAAAGGCATAGTCATTTCATTTTCCTTTTTATTTTCTACCTATAATCACTATTACCAAAACCCTCTCTATTTTAATTTTCCAGTTCTAGATTGCTTTATTATATCCAAT
>LR750832.1:206102-224903 GCA_902729485.2 Mus minutoides
TCACCTGAATTTTTGATCTTAGCCATTCTTACTGGTGTGAGGTGGAATCTCAGTGTTGTTTTGATCTGCATTTCCCTGATGATTAAGGATGTTGAATATTTTTTCAAGTGCTTCTCAGCCATTCGGTATTCCTCAGTTGAGAATTCTTTGTTTAACTCTGTGCCCCACTTTTTAATGGGGATATTTGATTTTCTGGTGTCCACCTTCTTGAGTTCTTTATATATATTGGATATCAGTCCCCTATCTGATTTAGGATTGGTAAAGATCCTTATCTAAAACAATTTTTAAGTTTGAATTTATAGATCACATTATTACCCCTCAGCAAGTCCTTCCAGATTCTCTCCGCTTTTACTCACCTAACTATAAGTCCTTTCTCAAGAACAAAAAAAAACAAAAATACCCAAGACATAGTATAACAACAACCACCCCAAAATTAATAAAACAAAGTAAAACCATAGCCAAAACGAAAAACAGTAACAACAAAACAAACCAGCAAACTGTAACCAAATCAAAGCACACATGGAAACAATCTATGGAATCCATTATATATTGGTTAACTAACTCCTGGACATGAAGCCCACCATGGAGTTATTGAAATTCCCAATGTCATTCCAGTGGAAAATATTGATTTTCCCTCTCCTAGCAAGCTTCAGTTGTTAATGTTTACCCTAATGGCTGGGTTTTCATTTATTCAGCTATTCATTTTTAAACAAATATAGCAGTTTAAAATATAATAAGATGAACAAAACTATTCAGTTTTGTACAAGACTAACCAACAGAAAGAAAAGAGCCCAAGAGAAAGAACAAAAATAAAAGACCTACTTGTTCACTCATTCAGGAATCCAAGAAAAACACAAAACTGGAAGCTGTAATATACACAGAGAATCTGGTACAGATCTGTGCAGGCTCTGTGCTGCCGCTTCAATCTCCTTAAGTTCTCCTTAGCTTTGCTCATGATGATTTAGAGGAACTTGATTTGTTGTTGTTGTTGTTGTTTTGTTTTGTTTTGTTTTGATGTTTGTTTTTGTATTTTTGGTTTCCTCTTTCCACTCTGGTTCCCGCATTTTTCTCACCTTCTTCTTGGTAGTGTTTACTGAGCTCTTACAGGAGATTTGATATTCTCTTTAAGGCTGAGTAGTCCAAGAATTCTAACTCGCTGAATAGTGCTTGGTTTAGGTCTTTATATTTATTCTTATCTGCTGCAGGAGGAAGCTTTGAGAGACCACATTTTATACTGTTATCAGAAAGCAGAGAAAACACATGGTTTCTCTTCTGCAAGCATCCTATCCCCTCTCTCCTCCACCTGCTTCCATGAGGGTGCTCCCCCACCCACCTACCCACTCTCACCTCACTGCCCTTGCATTCCCTTACACTGGAGCATTGAGCCTTCCCAGGAACAAGGACCTCCATTCCCATTAAGGCCAGACAAGGCCATCCTCTGCTACCTATGCAGTTGTAGCCATATGTCCCTCCATGTGTAATGTTTGCTTGGTGATTTAGACCCTCAGAGCTCTGAGGGGGGTGTCTATTCAATTGATATTGTTGCTCTTCCTATGGGGTTGCAATCCTCTTCAGTTCCTTCAGTCCTTCCCCTAACTCTTCCCTTGGCGTGCCTATGTTCAGTCCTATGATTGGCTGCAACTATCCATATCCAAATATGTTTCTATTTTGTTACTAACAGATGTAGAAAGCAATTGACAGTCTGCTATGCTGAGATTGCATAATCTCTAAAAATACTTTTTCTTCCATTGAGATGATCACAAAATTATAAAATATATAAATAATGACAATAGTATTATATGAATAAGAGTGCTTTAGTTTTACATGGTTCTTCTAAGTGAGTCTAAAGTGAAGGTCATTTCTTCAAGTAATCTTCCATTCTAGGCGTCTATTGAGACATTTTGAAAGGGTCAACTGAAAAAGGACAGTAATAAAAACACATCAGGATCTTTTGCCTTATGCAATAAATATTCTCACATGGAAAACTATATATTTTACAATGAGCTAAAGCAGCGCAGGTGCACATGAGGGCCTTTGAGATTGAGGCTTAGCTATAGAAATAAACAAGCATAAAATTTTAACCACAATTTTAAGGCAAATATAGCAAGCTAAGAAGCTCATGATAGAAGAGTTTACTTTTGTAAATTGAGCTTCTTGTAAAGGAAAATAGGAGGCATAAAAAAAAATCCAGACAGAGGAAGCTAGAATCTTTTATGCAGTATAAAAATGAAGAGATGCTAAAATTATGTATTTAGGTCATAGGACTGAAGAAGTATCTCAGATTTTCAAATCAGGAATTCTGCTTTTAGGTTATTTCTCAGAAAAGAACAGCATGGGCACTGCATAATGAGAAATTTCTGGGAAATAAATAATGAACAGTAATAATATTATGCTTTACCAAATAAAACAAGAAACAGCGTAATTAAACTCTTGGAACATTAGAATATTTCTAAAAGCAAAGCCTTGTGGAAATTCTCAAAACTATAAACATCCATTTTTGTTTATTTCTATCCATAGTTTAGAGAAAGAGTAGCAATACAGTTAATGAGAATTATCTTTCCAATATAGTCTGCAAATCTCTATGAAAATATGCATGTTAATTATATGTGTGAATCAACACATATCAATTCATGTATATTATTTATTCACAAGTGGTAATAAGTACATGGAATATGACAGTGTTTACTATTAATCCATTTAATTTTTTATTATTTATTTTGAATATTGATGCTGAGACATAGAGATTCTCTGAATCCCAGATGGCTTGGAAGTTTACAATCCTATCAGTGCCCTTAGTGCTGGGATTGCAGAAGTGAGTGAGTCAGATGGGGCTTCTACTACTCATAATATGATCATATCAGACAATTAAAGAGGATTTATATGAAAAAAGACTAAGAGATTATCCTTACCTCAGTTGAATACATTTATTGCTTTATAAAAGATGGTTGTATTTCTGAGTATTTTTTCTAGTAAATTTAATTCAAGCCTAGAAATTTTACAATTTATAACCTTTAGCCAGTTTGTTATTTGAAGCAAAATTTAAAGCTCATGCTCTTTATTGAATAGTTGAATCAATCTCTCACAGTTTCTTTATTTGAAATCTGAATATTTAAAATATATACAGGATATTGAAATAGTTGTACAATCCTGTGAGTATAGAAAAAAATGTTAATAGAATAACATGTGAAAGATCAAGTAAATCCAGAAACATGTTTGTCTTTTATAGAGACACACTAGCCTGAAGATCAACTTAGGAATTCTATTTGGTAAAATGAGTTGCATTTCCATTCTCTAGAAATATATGCTATTTTAAATGGAGGAGCTGGTAAATAAATGCTAAGAAGAGAAAAGAAAAATAGTATAAATATCAACAAATTGTAGTGAGAATTACATATTTCATTGTTATGTGAAATTATAAATACTTAATTGTACTGGCCTATGACTATAATTTCATATATCAAAGACTATGGAAATATCAGATATTAATACTAAGGTCAAAATTAAATTAGAAAACATTAAACCTTTAATTATCCATGTGGTAAACTTGAATATTTTGGCAATGACTTTAAGCCTGGATTCTATAGGAATAAAATATACATGACAGAACATTAGGAAATCACTAATTTTTAGCAGCTTGGAAAATATTTTTTTAAAAAATTGTGACACTATATTCTTATTTATACTCACACCTGAAAGGGATTGTGGATGCAACACTACAAACATTAAGTATGTTACCCATAATTTGTTAAAGTATCTATATAAATTATTTTAACACATAGTATATTCTATCAGTCACAATTTGTACAAGAGTAATAGCTTGGCTTATATCTCACACCAGAGTGAGATTTATGAAGAATATTAATATTTTGTAGATGTAGAACATAAAGAAGCAGCTTCCTATGAATTGAATATGAACTCCATCATTGCAACACAGCAGGCAAGATGATCAGACAAGACCCTTACACTATTAGGCCTGCTGACATGTAGAAAAGTTTAAAGGTTGTGAAAGGGTCATGAGCCTTACTGGGCTCACAATATCTCCATGAAGCTCCTCTTCTCTCTGACATCCCCACTGTTACTAAACAAAGTTAAATATTCATTTGGGAGTGGGGGAGTTGGAGCTTTCCTTAAGTCTCCCAGAATATTTTCTGGTTATATTTTTTCTTTGTTTCCTTCTTTGTTTTTTTTTTTTTTTTTCTTTTATCTATTATTTCAATAAATAAGGTCTCACTTTATAGCACTATTTGCTCTATAGGTTTGTGGACCAATATAGCCCAGAACTTATAGAGTTCTGCTGAAGGAGGGTTTGGATTAAAGATATGCCATTTTTGAATTTTTTGGATTGTATCTTGGGTGTTCTACACTTTTTTTCTTTTTGGATAATTTCCATTGAAGTTCCAGCGACAGGCCGAAAGTGGGATCCAGCTCAAGGGGAGGTCTGAAGGCCTGACACTATTACTAAAGCGATGGAGCACTCACCAAAAGGGACCTAGCATGACTGCACTACAGAAGACCCAACAAGCAGCTGAGAGAATCATATGCATGTATTTGCACCTAACCAATGGACAGAAACTGCTGACCCGAAAGAAACTGAGGAGGAGGGCAACTATGTAGGAGGACAAGCAGTCTCAATTAATCTGGAACCTGAGATCTATCAAACACTGGACCACCAACCAGGCAGCGTGCACCAACTGATATGAGGCCCCCAAAACATGCACAGCAGAGGACTACTGGATCTGTGTTCAATCATAGATGAAGTACCTAACTCTCAAGAGACTAGAGATCCCAGGGAAGTTTAGAAGTCAGGTGGGGTGGGGGTGAGAGGTGGGGACATCCTCATGGAGACAGGGGGTGTGAAGGAGGTATGAGATGTGAAACAGCTAGAGGGTGAACCAGGGTATGAGGAATAAAATATAGAGTGTAAATGAATAAGTAAATAAATAAATAAATTTACAAAAAGAAAAAAAATAGAAAAGATTTTTAAAAAGATATGCCAGTTTTTTAAACCTATACTTCAATAAGCACCCCAATAAACTAAGTAATTCAATCACAGGAAGATTTTGGACACAATATTTTCTTTGATCTGCTGGGGCCTTCTCTATATCTATATCTACATTCAAATTCAAACATATATTCATACCCAACACTAAAGAAAATATTTTGCAAAGATCCCCAATGAGCATTGTGTAACAACAATTTCCCCTACTCTTCTCAGACTTTATTTTCCTTGAAATTTTACAAGAAATATAAAGTAACATGGTCTCATCATTTTTACACACTTTGATACAAACATACACACATGGACACACACATACACACAAATAGTCATACACACAGAGACACAGGCATACAGACACATGCATACACACACAAACACACTTATTTTTGTCTACACAGCAAAGCATTGAGATCTCATGACATAGCATAAATATTGAGCACAACAGTACATATAAAATTTCTCCTGAAAGTCTCAGTCAACACCTAAAAATGGGAGAAGAAAGATCTTAAAAATTAGAGGAAGTGTAGAGTGATATGCAGCCATTTTTCTCTAGGCTGGATATGATGATCATTATCTTGAAGCAGAGTAGTTGTAATGAGACCCTCTCAATACTGAGCCTATTAGCATTGCTTCATTGTTGAAAAAGATTTGTGAGACTTAAAATGCTCATAATGCTCAGATTCACAAGGCCTTTATAATACTCACAGAATTCTCTAAGCTCCTCCCTTTGAACTTGCAATTGCAAATTTGCAAGAAGTACATAATTATTACAGCAAGACATTTCAATGCTATAGGTACTTGTGAATTTGAATTAGTGCTTTTATTATGTTAATTGAGTTTTCAAATTGCATGAGAATCCCTCATGTAAAATAAGGGTCCCTGCCCCCAGTAAGTTCTACTTGGTAAATAAAGTTGCCAGAGGCTATTGTCTAGGCCAAGAGACAGAGGCAGGACTTTAGAATTTCGGCAAGGGGACTGAGGAGAAGAATCATCATGTCAAGAAAGGAATAAGATCCAAGCTTGAGCACTGCAGAAAAGAGAACATAAAATTCATGTTAAGAGCCAGGAATGAGTGGCCCCAGTCCCTCCTTTCACCAACTGAATCCATGGTGGCCAGGATGGCACATAGGTTTTAGTAAGTAACAATTCAGAAATGTCAGAGGGGAGAATGTGTTAGCCATGTGGATGTTTAGAAATGACTTAGCTGGGCTCTGACTGTGGGACCTGGTGAGATAACCATCTTGTACCCCAGTTCCCTCAGAGACGAGTCTGTGCAGGAGAACGTGCAGGCATCAGAAGCAACATACCTTGTGGGAAAAGGTCACATCTTCAGTCAGGAGGTAGAGCTGAGCTCCAGACCTCTGTGTACTTTTTCTGCAAGAGGAGAACTTGCCTGCAGAGAATACATTGACCACTGAGACTCAGGAGAGAGATGGACTCCCAGGAGTGCTGACAGAGGCTAACAGAATCACAGGAGAAACAAGCTCTAGCCAGAGACAGCTATAACAACTAACACAAGAGATAACCAGATGAAAAAGGCAAACAAAAGAATCTCTAACAGAAACCAAGACCACTCAGCATCATCTGAACCCAGAACTACCACCACAGCGAGTTCTGGATACCCAACACACCCGATAAGCAAGATTCAGATTTAAAATGATATTTCATGATCCTGGTAGAGGATTTTAGGTAGGAAATTATTAACTCAAAGGAATACAGAAGAGCACTGCTAAACAGATAGAAGTCTTTAAAGAGGAAGCACAAAAATCCCTTAAAGAATTACAGGAATATACTGCTAAACAGGAAGAAGTCCTTAAAGAAGAAACACAAAAATACCTTAAAGATTTACAGAAAAACACAACCAAACAGGTGATGGAATTGAACAAAACCATCCAAGATCTAAAAATGGAAGTAGAAACAATAAATAAAACCCAAAGAGAGACAACTCTGAAGATAGAAATCGTAGGAAATAAATTAGAAACCATAGATGTGAGCACTAGCAACAGAATACAAGAGATGGAAGAGAGAATATGAGGTGCAGAATATTCCATAGAGAACATGGACACAACAATCAAAGAAAATGCAAAATGAAACTAACTCAACACATCCAGGAAATCCAGGAGACAATAAGAAAAAAAAATCAACTATACCATGGAAAATTCTCAATTACCATAGATGGAAAAAGCAAAGTATTTCATTGCAAAACCAAATTCACACAATATATTTCCACAAATCCAGCCCTTCAAAGGATAATATAGGGAAAAAAAAAAAAAAAAAAACTCCAACAGAAGTAGGGAAATTACGCCCCACAAAAAGCAAGAAAATAATCCTCCAAGAAACCTAAAAGAAGACATCCACAAGAATAGAATCCCAATTCTAACAACTAAAGTAACAAGAAGCAACAATTGCTTTTCCTTAATACCTCTTAATATCAATGGATTCATTTCCCCAATAAAAAGATATAGACTAACAGACTGGCTAACACAAACAGGAACCCAACATATTGCTGATTTTAGGAAACGCACATCAGAGAATAAGACTGATACTAACTCAGAGTAAAAGGCTGGAAAACAACTTTGAAGCATACAGTACTAAGAAATAAGCTGGAGTAGCCATTCTAATATTGAATAAAATCGACCTTCAACCCAAAGTTATCAAAAAAGACAAGGAGGGGCACATCATACTCATCAAAGTCTTCCAAGATGAACTCTTAATTCTGAATTTTTTTGCTCCAAATGCAAGGGCAGCCATATTCACTAAAGAAACTTTTGTAAAGCTCAAAGTACACATTGTACCTCACACAATAATAGTGGGAGACTTCAAAACCCCACTCTAACCAATGGACAGATCCTGGAAACAGAAACAAAACAGAGACACATGGAAACTAACAGAAGTTATAAAACAAATGAATTTAACAGATATCTACAGAACATTTTATCCTAAAACAAAAAGACATACCTTCTTTTCTGAACCCCATGGTACCTTATTTAAAACTGACCATATAATTGGTCACAAAACAGGCCTCAACAGATACAAATATAGTGAAACTATCCCATGTATCCTATCAGATCACCATGGATTAAGGCTGATCTTCAATAACAACATAAATAATAGAAAGCCAACATTCATGTGGAAGCTGAACAACGCTCTACTCAATGATACCGTGATCAAGAAAGAAATAAAGATATTAAGGACTTTTTAGAATTTAATGAAAATAAAGCCATAACATATCCAAACTTATGGAACACAATGAAAGCAGTCTTAAGAGAAAAACTCATAGCTCTGAGTGCCTCCAAAAAGAAACTAGAGAGAGCACACACTAGCAGCCTGACAGCACACCTAGAAGCTCTAGAACAAAGAGAAGCAAATTGACCCAAGAAGAGTAGATGGCAGGAAATAATCAAACTCAGGGCTGAAATTAACGAAGTAGAAACAAAAGAACCATTCAAGGAGAAAACCAAACCAGGAGTTGGTTCTTTGAAAAAATCAACAATAAACAAGGGTTTATTTAAACCCTTAGCCAGAATAACTAGAGGACATGGGGCCAGGATCCTAATTAGCAAAATCAGAAATGAAAAGGGAGACATAACAACAGAACATGAGGAAATACAAAACATCATCAGATGCTACTACAAAATGCTATAATCAACAAAACTGGTAAACCTGGATGAAATGGACGAATTTCTAGACTGATACCAAGTACCAAATTTCAATCAGGATCAGATTTATGACCTAAGTAGTCCCATAGCCCCTAAAGTAATAGAAGCAGTCTTTCATAGTCTCCAACTAAAAAAAAAAAGCCCAGGATCAGATAAGTTTAGTGCAGAGATCTATCAGACCTTCAAAGAAGACCTAATTCAATTTCTCCTCAAACTTTTCCAAAAAATAGTAACAGAAGGTTTTATCATAAATGGGCGTTGTATTTTGTTAAATGCTTTTTAACAGGCCGAGAAAGAAAGTAGGGAAACAACAGCCTTCACAATAGTCACAGATAATATGAAATACCTTGGTGTGACAAGTGAAAGATCTGTATGGTAAGAACAACCGAATTCATTCTATGAAGCCACAATTACTATGATACCTAAACTGCACAAAGACCCAACAAAAAAAGAGAAATTTCAGACCAATTTCCCTTATGAATATTAATGCAAAAATACTCAATAAATTATTGCTAACCAGATCCAAGAACATATCAAAATGATCATCCATCATGATTAAGTAGGCTTGATTCCTGGGATACAGGGATGGTTAAATATATAGAAATACATCAACGTAATCTGCTATATAAAGAAACTGAAAGAGAAAAGCCACAGGATTAGCTCATTAGATGCTGAGAAAGCATTTAACAAAATACAACACCAATTTATGATAAAAGTCATGGAAAGATCAGGAGGTCAAGGCCCATACCTAAACATAATTAAAGCAACATACTGCAAACCAATATCCAACATCAAACTAAATAGAGAGAATCTTGAAGCAATCACACTAAAATCAGGGAGTAGACAGGGCTGCTCACTTTTGCCCTACCTATTCAATATAGTTATTGAATTACTAGCCAGAGCAATTAGACAACAAAAGGAGATCAAGGGAATAAAAAAGGAAAGGCAGAAGTCAAAATATCACTATTTGCAGATGATATGATAGTATATATAAGTGACCCTAAAAATTCCATCAGGGAACTCCTAAACCTGATAAACAGTTTCAGTGAAGTAGCTACATAGAAAATTAACTCAAACAAATCAGTGGCCTTTCTCTACACAAAGGATAAACAGGCTGGGAAAGAAATTAGGCAAACAGCAGCCTTCACAATCGTCACAGATAATATGAAATACCTTGGTGTGACTCTAACCTAACAAGTGAAGGATGTGTATGGTAAGAACTTCAAGTCTCTGAAGAAAGAGATTGAAGAAGATCTCAGAAGGTGGAAAGTCTCTCATGCTCTTGGATTGGTAGGATTAATATAGTCAAAATGGCTCTTACCAAAAGCAATCTACAGATTCAATGCAATCACCATACTAATCCCAACTCAATGCTTCACTGAGTTAGAAATGGCAATTTGTAAATTCATCTGGAATAACAAAAAACCTAGGATAGCAAAAACTATTCTCAACAATAAAAGAGTATCTACGGGAATCACTACGCTTGTCCTCAAGCTGTAAGACAGAGCATTTGTGATAAAAACTTCATGATACTTCTACAGAATTCAGAGAAGTAGATTAATGGAATAGAATTGAAGATCCAGAAATGAACCCATACACTTTTGGTCACTTTAACATTGATAAGGAATCTAAAATCATCCAGTGAAAAAAGATAGCAATTTCAACAAATAGTGTGGCACAACTGGTGATTATCTTGTAGAAAAATGCAAATTGATCCATTCTTATCTCCTTGTACAAAGCTCAAGTCTTAAGTGGAACAAGGAACTCCACATAAAACCAGACACACTGAAACTTATAGAGGAGAAAGTGGAGGAAAGCCTTGTATATATGGGCACAGGGCAAAAATTCCTGAACAGACACCAATGGCTTGTGCTGTAAGATTAAGAATAGCCAAATGGGACCTCATAAAATGCAAAGCTTCTATAAGGCAAAAGACACTGTCAATAAGACAAAAAGGCCACCAACAGATTTGGAAAGGATCTTTACCAATCCTAAATCTGATAGGGGACTAATATCCAATATACAAAATGAACTCAAAAAGCTGGACTCCAGAAATTCAAATAACCCATTAAAAATGGGGTCCAGAGCTAAACAAAGAATTCTCAACTGAATAATACTGAATGGCTGTGAAGCATCTGAAAAAATGTTCAATATCCTTATTCATCAAGGAAATGCAAATCAATAAAACCCAGAGATTCTACCTCACACCAGTCAGAATAACTAAGATCAAAAATTCAGGTAACAGCAGATGCTGGCGAGGATGTGGAGAAAGAGGAACACTCCTCCATTGCTGGTGGGACTGCAAGCTTGTACAACCACTCTGGAAGTTAGTCTGGCAGTTCCTCAGAAAATTGTACATAGTATCACTGGAGTATTTAGCAATACCTCTCCTGGGCATATATCCAGAAGATGTTTCAAGTTGTATTAAGGACACATCGTCCACTATGTTCATAGAAGCCTTATTTATAATAGCCAGACAGAACTCAGATGTCCCTCAACAGAGGGATGGATTCAGAAAATGTGGTACATTTACACAGTAGAGTACTATTCAGCAATTAAAAACAATGAATTTATGAATTTCCTAGGCAAATGGATGGATCTGAAGGATATCATCCTGAGTGAGTAACACAGTCACAAAAGAACATCGTACTATACAAGAGTTACTATTCGTCTATAATTGGGTCTTAGAATCTGACGGGTTCTATATTAAACGTTTTGTGTACTTTGAGTTCTTCCTACTGGTTTCACACCTATGAAACAAGGAAGAATCTTACCCCTTGTTTATGGATACCTCCCTCAATGTCTCTGTTTAAAGCATGTACTCTGTCGTCTTTCCTGGTAGGTAAGACTGCCCTACCAAGGATCCATCCCATATACAACTACCAAACCCACATATTATTGCATATGCCAGCAAGATTTAGCTGACAGGGCCCTGATCAACTTATCTTTTCAGAATCTTTGGTAGTGCTTGGCAAATAGAGAAATGGATGTTCACAGCCATCTATTGGATAGAACGCATGGCCCCTAATGAAAGAGCTAGAGAAAATACCCAAGGAGCTAAAGGAGTCGGCAATGCTATAGGAGGATCAAAAATATGTACTAACCAGTACTCCCCCCGCACCCAGAACTGTGTCTCTAGTTGCATATGCAGCAGAGCATGGCCTATTTGGCCATCAATGGGAGGAGATGCCCCTGGTCTTGCGAAGATCACCTGCTCCAGTACAGGAAAATGCCAGGGTCAGGAAATGGGAGTGGGTGGATTGGCGAGCATGGTGGGGTGTGTATAGGAGACTTTCAAGATAATATTTGAAATATAAATGAAGAAAATATCTAATAAAAAAGAAAAAAATGACCCAACCTTTGAGATGGCTAAGGTTTATGAAATGCAAGGTTGTGTTTAAGTCCCTTGTTCTCTGATTAAAAAAAAAAAAATCTTCTTTATCAATTAGTAGTTGCTTCAAGTTTTTTTTTCTTGGTGAGTCCATGTAATCTGAAACTCGGAGAAATAGATTTTCTTCATCTTTCTCTGAAAAAGTCATGCAGCATGTAATACCATGTTTATATTTCCCAAACTTGACAATTGGGCATACTTTAATGAACACAGACTTTGGAGTTCCACAATACAGTTTATTATTAAATTGAGTACCTCAACCCACAAAGAGGATGAAGAAGTTTCCTTCAGGAAAACAAACAAACAAATTACCATAGATTATACTTCTGATTACATGGCCCTTGATCTAGCACAAAATAACTGACTTACTAGATTTTACACTAAATGAAAATTTGATGTATCAATCAAGTGAGGACATAAGGTTCCTCACAGTTCAATGTGAATTTTCAGACACATTAAAATATGAGACTAGTGAAGAGAGAATGTCGTTAGTAATGTTTTGTTGCTGTCATTGTCCTTGGTTTTGTTTTTGTTGTTGTCTTCCATTAATTGGACTGTATCTAGGGCATGATGCCTGCAAACATGCATTGCAAGCATTCTACCCCTAAGCTAGTACACATGCTTTCCTTAAAGTAAGCATTTCAAAACCAAAGGTACTAGAGAGTTTCTTAATAAACAAAGACAAATGTACATGGATATCCGTGATGATGGATTTTACTGAAAACAAGATATTCTCACTTTACCATGTTTAATATGTGTACATTGTAGCTCTGTTTATGATCTTATCAGATTGCATTTTAAATCAGGTGTCATATTTGTAGAAGAGGATGAAAAGGGCTAATTGATGAAGGTTTCAAGTTCCTGAACTCTTCCTCTCCTTGTAGACAAGGCAAACACAATCATTTTAGAGAACTCAAAAACTTACCTTTTTTTTAAATGTAACCAAATTAACTGGCCAATTAACTGGAGAAGATATTAAAATTAGATATAAGATTTAATTAATCATTGCCCTAGTATAATGAAGTAATTTAATGGTGAAAGAATCATAGCCAAGATAGTGATATTTTTAAATGATTATTAAAACAGGAGCTCATGACTTACATGACTGAACTTGAAAAAGCTATTTGTGTCACTACTGGACAAATAAAATCAAGGATTTATTATTGTTTTTGTTGTTGTTGTTAATTGGTCACTTGTAGAATGATATAGAAAGCAACATTGTAAGATGAAATAATTCACCATATCATGTCATATTTCATTATTTTGATAATAGAATGAATTCACAGACTTTAAATGGAAAAGGTACATAGAAAGATAATTTTTTTATTGTTGTTGCTTAAAGTCTTTTTTCTTTCCATTTTTAATTAGGTATTTTCTTAATTTACATTTCAAATGCTATCCCAAAAGTTCCCTCTCCCCTCCTGCCTGCACCCTGCTCCCCTGCCCACCTACTCCCACTTATTGGCCCTGCGTTCTCCTGTATTAGGGTATATAAAGATTGCAATACCAAGGGGCCTCTCTTCCCAATGATGGCTGACTAGGCCATCTTCTGCTATATATGCAGCTAGAGTCACGAGCTCTGGGGGTTCTGGTTAGTTCATATTGTTGTTTTTCTTGTAGGGTTGCAGACCCCTTCGGCTCCTGGGGTTGTATCTCTAGATTCTCCATTGTGGGCCCTGTGTTCTATCATATAGATGACTGTGAATATCCACTTCTGTATTTGTCAGGCACTGGCATAGCCTCATATGAGACAGCTATATCAGGGTCCCCTCAGCAAACTCTTGCTGTCCTATGTAATAGTGTCTGAGTTTGGTGACTGATTATGGGATGGATCCCCTGGTGGGGTAGTCTCTTGATGGTCCATCCTTTCATCTTAGCTCCAAACTTTGTCTCTGTAACTCCTTTCATGGATATTTTGTTTCCTATTCAAAGGAGGAATGAAGTATTCACACGGTGGTCTTCCTTCTTGACTTTCTTGTGTTTTGCAGATTGTATCTTGGGTATTCTAAGTTTCTAGGCTAATGTCCACTTATTAGTGAGCTCATATCCAATGACTTCTTTTGTGATTGGGTTACCTCATTCAGGATGATACCCTCCAGATCCATCCATTTGCCTAGGAATTTCATATATTCATTGTTTTTAATAGCTGAGTAGTACTCCACTGTGTAAATGTACCACATTTTCTGTATCCATTTCTCTGTTGAGGGACATCTGTGTTTTTTCCAGCTTCTGGCTATTATGAATAAGGCTGCTATGAACATAGTGGAGCATGTGTCCTTTTTACCAGTTGGAATATCTTCTGGGTGTATGCCCAGGAGAGTTATTGCTGGATCCTCTGATAGTACTATGTCCAATTTTCTGAGGAAATACCAGACTGACTTCCAGAGTGGTTGTACAAGCTTGCAATCACACCAGCAATGGAGGAGTGTTCCTCTTTCTTCACATCCTCGCCAGCATCTGCTATCACCTGAATTTTTTATCTTAGCCATTTTGACTGGTGTGAGGTAGAAAGATAAAAATATTTAATACCACACCCAGGTGCTCCAACATGTCCAGGATCATAGAAAGAAAGGTGAAGAGGACACAATATCTGCCACAGCACCAGAACTGGGACCTGTGGGACCTAAGCACCCAGGAAATCCACCCAAAGAGTGGCAGGGGCTCCTTCTAGTCTTAGAAGACCTTGGGCAAGAACTCCACAACCATTCCCATGACACCCAGAAGAAGTTCCACTCCAAAGTGCTCTAACACACCCATGACCAGAGAATCACAGGGTCACAAGATCTGAGGAACTTTTTCACACTAGGACCTCAGTGTCCCACAGGCAGCCTGACTTCTAGGAGCTCTGATACAGCCATGATCTTAGGATCACAGGATCCTAGAGCCACAGGCTCACAGAGACAGCTGAACTCTGAAGAGTTCTGACACAACCAGAATCACAGGAAGGACAGGCTCCAGTCAGATATAGCTAAGGCAGGTAGTACAAGAAATAATAAGGTGGCAGAAGGCAAGCATAAGAACATAAGCAACAGAAACCAAGGGTACTTGCCATTATCAGAACCTAATTCTCCCAACATATCAAGTACTGGATACACCATCACATTGGAAAAGTAAGATTCACATTTACAATCACTTCTCTTGATGGTCATAAAGGTGAGAGAGGTGATAGAGGACTTTAAGAAGGGCATAAATAACTCCCCTAAAGAAATACATGAGAACACAGGTAAACGGCTAGAAGCCCTTAAAGAGGAAACACAAAAATCCCTTAAAGAATTACAGGAAAACAAAGTCAAATGGGCAAAGGAAAGGAACAAAATCATCCAAGATCTAAAAATGGAAATAGAGACAATAAAGAAATAAACAACAAAGGGAGACACCCCTGGAGTTAGGAAACCTAAGAAAGAGATCTGGAGTCATAGATGAAAGCATTAACAACAGAATACAAGAGATAGAAGAGAGAATCTCAAGGACAGAAGATACCTTAGAAAACATTGACACAACAGTCAAAGAAAATGCAAAATACAAAAAGCTCCTAACCCAAAACATCCAGGAAATCCAGGACACAATGAGAAGACCAAACCTAAGGGTAATAGGTATAGAAAAGAGCAAAGATTCCCAAATTTAGAGCCAGTAAATATCTTCAACAACATTATAGAAGAAAACTTCCCTAACCTAAAGAAAGAGATGCCCATGAACACAGAAGAAGCCTACAGAACTCCAAATAGACTGGACAGACCAGAAGAGAAATTCCTCTTGTCACATAATAATCAAAACATCAAATGTCAAGGTCAAGTAACATATAGGCAGACCTATCAGAATTATCAGACTTCTCACCAGAGACTATAAAATCCAGAAGATCCTGGACAGGTATCATACAGACCCTAAGAGAACACAAAACACAGCCCAGGTTACTACACTCAGCAAAACTCTCAATTACCATAGATGAAGAAAACAAAGTATTCCACGACAAAAGTAAATTATACAATATCTTTCCATAGATCCAACCCTACAAAAGATAATAGATGGAAAAAGCCAAGACAGGGGGGAAAACTACACCCTAGAAAAAGCAAAAAAGTAATCTTTTCAATAAACCCAAAGAAAGATAACATAATTTTACCTCTAACAACAAAAATAACAGGAAGCGGCAATCATTTTGCCTTAATATCTCTTAATATCAATGGACTCAATTCCCCGATACAAAGACAGAGACGAAAAGACTGGATATGTAAATGGGACCCAGCATTTTTGTTGCATACAGGAAACTCACCCCACTGACAAAGATGGACACTACCTCAGAATAAAAGGATGGAAAACAATTTTCCAAGTAAATGGTTCCAAGAAACAAGCTGGAGTAGCCATTTTATTGAATAAAATCATCTTTCAACCAAAAATTATCAAAAAAATGAGGAAGGACACTTCATACTGGTCAAAGGAAAAATCTACGAAGATGAACTCTCAATTCTGAACAAATATGCTCCAAATGCAAGGGCACCTACATTCATAAAAGAAACTTTACTAAAGCTCAAAAGCACACGTTACATCCCACACAATAATAGTGGGAGACTTCAACAACACTCTCAGCAATGGACAGATCATGGAAAGAGAAACTCTACTCAGTGAAACTAGCAGATGTTGTGAAGCAAATGGTTCTAACCGATATTTATAGAACATTTCTTCTTAAAGCAAAAGAATACACTTTCTTCTCAGAACATCATGGTAACTTCTCCAAAACTAATCATGTAATTGGTTGCCAAACAGGCCTCAACAGATACAAGAAGACTGAAATAATTCCAATCACTGTATCTTATCACCACGGACTAAGGCTAGTTTTAAATACCAATAAAAACAAGGGAAAGCACCGATACACATGGAAACTGAAAAATGCTCTACTTAATACTAACTTGGTCAAAGAAGAAATAAATAAATTAATTAAACACTTTTTGATGTTTAATGAAAATGAAGACTCATCATACCAAAACTTATGGGACACAATGAAAGCAGCGGTAAGAGGAAATCTCATAGCTCAGTGTGCCTCCAAAAAGAAACTGAAGAGAGATTACACTAGCAGTTTTGACAGCACCCCTGAAAGCTCTAAAACAAGAAGAAGCAAATACACCCAAGAGGAATAGATGGGCAGGAAATAATCAAATTCAAGGCTGAAATCAATCAAATAGAAAGAAAAAGAACTATACAAAGAATCAACAAAATCAGGAGATGGTTCTTGGAGAAAATCAACAAGATAGATAAACCCTTAGCCAGATTAACCAGAAAGAACAGAGACAGTATCCAAATTAATAAAATCAGAAGTGAAAAGGGAGACATAACAATGAAATATATATTAAAATAATTTTTAAAATATTTAATACCATGGCACATTATAAATGTGCATTAACCTGAAGTGGCTAAAATGGGGTTAAACCATCTTTTGATAATAAATACATAGGTTACTATTTTGTTTATGTATGAAATCACTCTTCAACATCTTAGACAATACTTAGTGAGGTTATTCCTAATCTCATTTAAGTCTGAAATAATACTATTTTTAGCATCATTGTTTTGGTTTCATCTTTTCTTTAATTAGAAATTAGTGTAAAATATAAATATCATTTCCCTAGGTTATCAGGATTTTGTTCTGGTAATCTAAGACCAAGTTTTATTATAGCAAGCACAATGGCTCTTGACAGAAGTAAGCAGAATCTAACTTGTATACATCAACATTAATCACCATGGTTACATCACTTTAGAAGACAATGAAAATGTACTAGAACATTTTTTTGTATCTTTTTATTAACTTTGTAATGCTCTTTGACATCTGTGTTTGCATTCTCTGTTAAAATGTTGCCAATATCAAGATTTTAAAATAGCAAAGAAAATGACTTTTGAAAACAATTCACATATTTTACATGAAGGTTGGGTTACAATGGAAATGATTAAGAATTTAAGCAAATATAGCTGTATTTTGAATGTCTACTATCCTGTGTTGTTTGCTCTCTTACATATCACCTCTTCTAGTAAACATGAAGTACATTTAATGTTGAATAAAGTGTTTTTAGATATTGTCTCAGAATCTGGTAAACACTACAAACATTGTATTTTCTTCCTATGAAATGCAATGTATGCAAAACATCCTGATTATTTGTTACAAAGAAAATAAATTAAAATCTTTAAAAACATTTGATGAGCTGGGTGGTGGTGGCACATGCCTTTATTCCCAGCACATGGGAGGCAAAGGCAGGTAGATTTCTGAGTTTGAGGCCAGCCTGATCTACAGAGTGAGTTCCAGGATATCCAGGGTTATAAAGAGAAACCCTGTCTTGAAAACACACACACACACACACACACACACACACACAAAAAACAAAAACAAAAACAAACAAACAAACAAACAAAAAAAACATTTTGATGATCTCTGTCCAGCTTGGTGAGTTCTAGAATTTCTTATCTGATTTCAAAGTTTTGTCTAGCTTATCAGTAGCTTTTATTGTTCAAAGCCAATTTTAAATCAAACACAATAGAGCCTTCCTAAATATTAGTTATTTATTTAAATAATTGAATAACTATATTGTATATTACTAACATATACTCTAAAATAAACAAGTATTCATTTTCATGCAGTAATGTAATGTTTTCATTACTCTTTAAATTCTGTAATGTTCTCATTTGGATAAAGATTGTTATGTTCCCCTGTTGGGGAACATCACTATTTATTTCAGAGCTTGGTATAAAATGGGGTACTCCCATTCCTTTTTTTT